>JAJEJO010002889.1:31602-90976 GCA_020662805.1 Glaucomys volans
GGGCAATCTGTACCCTTTCTAAATACAGAAAAATTTTAAGCAACTTCTCTACCCTAGATAACATGACAGAGAAAAAGTGTAGCTCTACTCCCAAACCTATCAGCAAAAGTAGAGTGCAAAATTAGACTTTGCCTTCACCAGGATGTCCATTTTCCCAGTGTCAGGAACATTTAAGTTTTCCTTCTAGGGTGATATCAGAGGAGGCCAAGTAGAAATTTAGGCTAATAACTATTACTCAGCAGCAGCAAGATCTGACACTATGCTATCAATAGATGTCCTATGGGGAACAGTAATGAAGGACTACTTCCCTTCCCAGACAGGGTGGTCTCAACAAAGGACACTTCCTACCCTTGCCCAGCAATAATGAGGAACCCCTTTCCCCATGGAGTAGGAACAACAGCAAGTGTGGAACATCACCATTTAGCCCATCTGACATTCCTGTGTTAGTGTACACCTTTCCTCAGCCAGAGCAGTGTCAGAGAAAGTCAAGTAAAACCAAAGGTTTAAATAATATCCAAATTTTCAATGTAATAGTGAATATGCTCATTTTAAATAGAAAAACACATTTTACAAGAAACAAGGAAAATGTCAACATAAGTGAAAAAGGACAAATGGATGCCAGCTCTGAAAATACAGAGAGGGCTAAAACGAGGCAGCTGATATTTTAAAGCAGTCATCATAAAAGTGCTTCAAAATCAGCTAGAAAAATAGTGCATGAAAAAATAAAAAGTCTCATTATTAAAGATAGAGAAAATAAAGATAAAACATAAGATTACAGAGTTGAAAAATACGATAGAAATAGATTCCATGTGAGGGTTGAAGAGCAGAATGGAAAGCACAAAGGAAACAATTGGCGAACTTGAAGAGAAAACAGAAAGCAATCAGACATTCAATCTGAACAACACAGTGAAGCAAGACTAGAAAAAAAGACCCTCAGAGACTGGTAGGAGTATAATAGAAGATCTAACATTCATGTAAAGAAAGCCCCAGAAGAAAAAGAGCAGTCCTAAAACTTTACTTAGAGAAATAATGGTGGAGAGCTTACCATGTGTGGTAAAAAGAGAGAATCTACAGATTTAAGAAGGTGAGTAAACTCCAAATATACCCAGTCTTTCCCAAACCATGTCATACTCCAGTTATAACAAACTAAGACAAAAATAATCTTGAAATCAGTGACAAAGAAAGATGCGTTACATACAGGGGAAAACAATTAGGACATTAATAGATATTTGATCAGAAATCATGGAGGTCAAAAGGAAGTAACACAGTATTTTTCGTGTGCTGAAAGAAAAGAATTGTCAAACCAGATTTCCTTATACAGAAAAAATAGCCTTCAGAAATACAGGGGAAATTAATATTTTTCTCAAACAGATAAAAACAGTAAAAATTTGTCATAAGCCAACCTACAGTAGCAGAAATGCCAACGAAATTTCTCTTAGCAGAAATAAAATAATACAAGGATTCTTGGAATATCATCCATGAACAACCAAAAAAAAAAAAAAAAAGAAAAAAAAAGAAAGAAAGAAAGTTTGAGAGAGAAAGGAAAGGGAAAATACAATAAATTTTACTGCTCTCCTGAGTTTTCTAACTTATACATTATAGTTGAAACAAAAATTATAATGTTTACTAATGTGGTTTTAAATGTATGAAGAGGACATATTTAAAATAGTTACATTAAAAGGGAGAAATACAGGCCTTGGAGGGAAATAAATTTCTGTACTTGAACTGGTAAAATCCTGACACCCATGCCCTCTCTGTTATGTGAATCATACCTCAAACAACAAAAATAATTGACAAACTCAAAATGCTATACATAAATCACAATAGGGTTCTACAGATATTTACATTACCCATACTAAAATAGGAAAAAAGAAAATAGAAAAATAAACGAAAGGGACAATTTAAGCCCCATCATATTAATAATGGCATTAAATGTAAATGGTTTAAATACATCAGTTAAAAGCACAAATATCAGGAAGGTGGATGAAAAACAATGCAAATATAAGAATCTCACATCAAATGTAATGACATGTAGTTTGAAAATCAATGAATGAAAATGTTATACAAACATTAATAAAATAAGAAAATCTACTTGATCTACTTCTTCTCACTAGTATAGCTTCAGATGGGCCATATTCTAGTTCAGAAGACAAACATCAAGAAATTTAAGGACTCAAAATGATGCAGAGTATATTTTCTGACAATATGGAATCAAACTACAAATCATTAACTAAAATATAGCAGAAAAGTCTCCAAACACTTGGAAACCAAACCTCACATTTGTAAATAATCCACAGGGATAGAGGAAGTCTTATGTAAATACACATTGAACTGAATGAAAAGTGATATGATATACCAAAAAAATTACCACACAGTTAAAACAGTGCTGAAGAGAAAATTTATAGCTCTTGATGAAAAGAGGAAGTCTTGAATCAATAATCTTTCTCTTTAAGCACCTAGAAGAGCAAAATAATTACAAATCTTCAGAAGAAATACGAGAATAAATGAATACAATTTAATAAAATTGAAACCAAAACAAAAATTAATGAAACAAAAAAATCGTCCTTTGAAAAGATCCATAAAATTAACAAACATAATACGACTGAGAAAGACAAAAAAGACATTAGTGAGCAGTCTCAGGAAGAAAACAAAGACTATCACTTAGGGTTTAGATGTGAGGTATCTCCCAGAAGCTCACACGTGAGACAATGCAGGAAGGTTTAGAGGTGAAATGATTGAGTTATATAAACATTATATAAAAGCTTTAACCTAATCAGTGTGTTGATCCTCAGATAGGGATTACCTGTGTGGGAACCGGAGGCAGGTCATTGGGGCATACCTTTGGGTTTCTCTCTTGTCTGTGGAAAGGAAAGTGCGCTCTTTTTCTCTCCCTGCCTCATTCCTTCCCTATCCCTCTCTCTCCCCTTCCTAGGACCGTGTCCCCAGCTGCTTTCCTCCACCATACACTTCTACCATGATGTTCTGCCTCACCTCAAGCTCCCAGAAACGCAGTTGCCATCTATGGCCTGAGGTCTCTGAAACCATAAGCCTGCAAATAAAATTTTTCCCATAAAATTGTTCTTATCAGGTTTTTATTCATGACAGTGTGAAAGCTCATTAAAGCAGCAGGTGAAGTGAATATTTTGTCAATATGTCAATGTAATAAGTTCAGTGTCTATTCATATTTTAGAGTGGGTATTAGTTCTACAGAAACAATTAAGGGAGCAGATATGTCAGTTTCTCAGTCTAGTGATCAAATGGGGCCATATATTTCACACTGGGATGCCCAGAAGTTAGTATGCAGAGGTATTTTCTCTTATGAGTCTCTGGTTTCTGTTTAATGGAATTTTGTCTGGCTGTAGCCATTCTAGAAGCAAATGCATAGATATTCAATGAAATCCCCATTTGCAGTTACATAACTTGTCCCTGTTTTCTAGCATACATGACATGACTTCTCACTCTCTTCTATTAAGATTCCAAAGAATGCAAACCTTTGTTCTGCTTGGGTCATTCCTATGGCCAGGTGGGATTATGAAGTGATCTGGATTTGAATTCTCAATGTATAGGTTTACAAATAATTGCCCCGTTTTCAGCCTTTCATTCACTCCTCACACCAAACAAGAACAAATTTTAATTTTAAAATTTAAAAAAAAACCCCTACCATGAAACCGCTCTCTTCATTATCAGTATTCTCCTCACCAAGCTCTGGATGTTCCCATTCTTTCCAACCAGCTGAATTTGTTACCACATTGCCATTTGCTTTCCAACCTATCTGCCATTGTCTCCTCTCCCATACTCTTTGTCCTTGTGGGTTTATACCCTTTTTAGAGTTACTTTTAGTGGCCATTTGAGAGGATGCAAGCAGCAATAAGCACATGCAACTGAAAGTTAAAGTGCAAAGTTTTAAAAAGTGTAAAAGGGTATGTTATATGGAAAAAGTTTGAGACATTGTGGAAGAAAAAGTAATAAAGCACCAGAATGCTATTCAAATCAACCTGAGACATAATTGTAAATGTGATGACAATGAGCAGCAAAAGAAACAAGAGGATATAAATTGGAAAAAAAGGAGCAAAATTCCTTGATAATGAAATAAACATAATCAATGAAAACAGTTAAGAAGCTATAATTAATATGATGGGAAACACTATTAAATGAACAAAATAGTATTATATGTGGGAACTTATTTAAAATATTGTTTTTTAACCAAGTTGGAATTACATATTTAAAATATATAATATGATCTAGATTTAAGGGTGGAAAACATGTTTTGTTCATTTTAAAATTACCACTGTGTAGAAGAGTGCCTGGAACACAACACAAGTGTTGCTTGAAGATTTTAAAGCTTTCATAATTTAATATAATTGAGGGTCACAATATCAACTTAGTAATTTTAATTCATAAAATTTACTAAATAGGAATCTTCATTTATTTAGGAAGATTATTAAAATTAAATTCAAACTACATTTGGAAAAGGACCCCGTGCTCAGGGAAATATAATGAAATGTGTTGCATTTGTGAAACATTTCATATTGCTTTTTGGAATTGGTTTTGGAAATTTAATAAAAATCTTTTTTTATACTGGAAAATAAATCCAAGAGCACTTTATCATTGAGTTATACCCCCAAACCGTTTTTATTTATTTATTTATTTATTTGAGACAGTCTTGCTGTTTCCTGGGGCTAAGCTTGAACTTGCAATACTCCTGCCTCAGCCTTCCAGAAGTTTTATAAAATCTTCCACAAAGTTAAAAGAATCTTACTTATTTGCATTATTTTGGACATATTATTCACTCAAAACCACATTAGAAAGCACCTATGTTCCAGCATTCGGGTGTATTTCAGTTGTACAGAAGTAAACTAAACAGGGAGCAGTCCTTTCCCTAATGGAACTTATAAAGTAAATGCTGAAAAAAATCAGTAAAATATATGGCATATTTCATTGTCATATAATTTATGGAGAAAAGTAAACAGAAGAGGTGGAAATGTTTCTGAAAGTTTGGCATTTGAATAAAAACTGAACTTGATGGTGGGAGAAGAAGAGTTAACAGACAGTGTAAAAGCTGTACAGTGCTGTGTGTTTTGTACTTTTGAGGGATTAAAACAAGTTTAACAGAAGTAGGGTGTGGGCGAGGGAAAAAAGTAGAAGATAAGGAAGAAAACAGGGAGATGGGTAGTATAAAAAAGTGGGGGCTTGAAAAGAACTTTGGGTTCTACTAAGAGATGAAAAATCAAGGAGGATTTTGAGTAGGAGAGTAAAATCTCAAGAATTCCTTTTATGTGAGTTCACATCAAGTTATGACAGGAATTAGGTAGGTTTATAAATTCTCAGGGAGTAAATGAAAGACAATATTCATATTGGTTGTTCCCATATATGTTTGATGTTGACCTTCTATTATTGTCATTAAATCTTTATTATTCTGCAGAAAATGTTGTGTTAATGGCATAAAAATTTTCAACCCCACCTAAATGCAGGGCATTTGTCACTTAAACTTATAGGACTTTCCCACTATATCACTGGGTGTGATCATATATGGCAAAAAATGCTTGCTTACTTTTAAAATTGATCAACATAAAAAAATTAAAATGTCAAATTAGGAAAAACTATTGTCACTATCTCAAAATAATCTCAAAATACATTTAAGAAAACAAAAACATACCTATGTGCAACAAAAGCCTTTACCAGAAGGATGAATATAAGTATGTTGTTTCCCAACCTAATGATGTTAAATCTAAGTCAAGAGCTTTCTCATTTAGCAGGGTGTGTTGGTGCATGCCTGTAATCTCAATGGCTCAGAAGGCTGAGGCAGGAGGATTCCAAGTTCAAAGTCAGCCCCAGCAATTTAGTGAGGTCCTGAGCAACTTATTGAGAACCTGTCTCAAAGAAAAACAAAAAAGGGGGGACACTGGTATGTGTTTCAGTGGTTAAGTGCCCTTGCCCTTGTGTGGAGAGAAATAGAGAGAGAGGAGAGAGAGAGAGAGAGAGAGAGAGAGAGAGAGAGAGAGAGAGAGAGAGAGATAGTTAGTTCTCATTTAAATTAGAATGAAATGAGGATCTATGGTAGGTAGAATTTGAAGATGGCCTCCAATTTCATTTCCCTGGTATGTGTACTTTATATAATTCCCTCCCATGGAGTACAAGCCTAACTTATGAATATGATGAGATTCCATTTCCCATGATTAAGTTGCTACTAAGTTGACCTTTGATTAATGGAAAGGGGGATTGTCTTAGGAAGAATGGTCAGTAGAATTTATGATCTTCCAAAACTGTGAGATAAAATGTCTATTGCTATAAGTTATTATTTGGTGTTAATTTTTTATTCAGAAATAGAAAATGGAAATAGACTACATATATCATCATTGAGATAAAATAGAATAGTTATAGAAGAAACATTCTGTGGTTGGCAATTGCTATGATTTGGTTATGGTTTGTTGTGACTCAAGAGTTTTATGTGCTGAACACTTGGTTGTGTTGATGTGGTAGTACCTTTAAGAGGTGGGGCACATGGGGAGGTAACTAGGTCATGGGGAGTATCACCCTTGAAAGAGATCACAGTAGCTCCTTAGGGCTCTGGTTAGTTTCCATAAAAGTGGGTTGTTCTAAAAAGAGCATACCTGGGCCTGGATCTCTCTCTCTTCCTGTCTTGCCATGTGATCTCTCTCATGCATGCTCTTGCCAAGATGCCATCTGCCATGTAATGTAGCTAGAAGGCCTTCACCAGAGTCAAACCATACCAATGCCAGGCTCTTGGAAACATCTTTTCTTTGCAAATTACCAAGCTTCAGGGTTTTGTTTTTTAATAGCAATAAAATGAACTAAGACTACAAGTGAATATTATTTGAACTCATATGAGTAATAATATATACATATTTGTGAAAAATAATAAGATACTAAAGGACCCAATTCTCATGAGCAATTAAATAATTATAAAAATATGCTAATTGAAAAAGATATTTTTTCATTTTTTAAAAATTGATGTGACATTTCTTCTTTTAGTGCCATCATCTCTTCCTATTAAAGTTCACTATTGAACTCAATTTTATATGTTTTTGGTGCTTCACAAACCTCTCCTTTTACTGGTTATGATATTAAAAATGATATATCTTTATATGATTTGTTCTTTCATCATTATTTATTTTCTCTAATAGATCAGAGAACATCTTTCTTGCTCAATATTTTTTTTAGGACCTCTGCAGAGCTTGTTCCTCGATAAATGTGATGACTATTGATAAAGGGTGAAATAAAATGTTATATGGATGCTAATTATCCCTAGAGTAGTTTGTAAGCACAATGTATCTGTCAATGAATGGCACAAGTGATTTCCAACAAGAACATTTGGTATGCAGTGAAATAATAATCACATGTGTTCCTGAGTGTGCTTCTTTGCTTATTTTATTATCAAGTTTATTTCTGAATTATCATTCCATATTAGTGCCTAAATAAAGGCAGTATGGTAAAGAATGAATTGTGGTAGAATTTGATGAAAGATAAAGCATGAGTATTCAGTTGTACGAATCTAACATAGAGCATCAAACATAGAGCAGTCTCTTTGATTACCTTTGAATCAACACCAGTGACCTTTTTTCTACTGGAAGTAATAGGTAGATATTTATATAATTACACAAACCAAGGATATTACCATTCAAAATTATCATCACCTTTTAATAATTATTTTTATACATAATTACAAGTTAGTGTTATTCTTACTATATATAATCATTTCTTCAACAAATGGAGCAGATAGTTAAGGCATGACTTTTGTCAGCATATCTAGAAAAATTCAAGTTAAATTTTATTAAGGAAAATGCCTTTTGTAAGAACTGGGAGATTAGTAGGCCCACTTGTAAAATTTATGGTAGGAAATAGGCAGAGGAGAGAGCTAATGTATTAGAAAAATCTTACAAGACATGGAAAATGCTCAGAAATAATCATAAGATAGACATTTCTTCATAATAATGACAACAAAAAAAGTAAAGACAAAAGGGAAAAGAGAAAAAAGGAAAGTAGAAACAAAAATCACAGCTAAGAAAATATGGAAGATGAAAAGACTAATTATGGGAAGGAAGAGAAAGAAATGTCAAAATTAAAGAAAAGGGGATGTGTTAGTCATATGAAAAGCATAACTGTGTCATAGATGAAGAAAATATCAGAGTAAAAAGATAAAGATAGATTTGCAAGAGGAAAGTGAAAAGAAGTAAAGTAGCTGAATTCATAGAAAGGATGACTAGAAGAAAGTATAGGAATGTAGTTTTAGGAGATAAAGAAAATGGAATGAGAAGCAAAATGAAAGTGGATAAGCATAAAAGACAGTAGAGGATATTTGAATGTATGTGGATTGATGTTTTCAAGCAATTTTTGTAAATGGAAACTCGAGTTTTTATGATTCTTATTCTTCTGGAGCTAATGGGTACTTGTGCCATCAGATAAACCAAGTACATCACCCCTCAATGTGATCATTACTCACAGTTAATTTTCATAATAGTTAAATATTTGCATTAATTCTTACTATATTTAGTGATTTATTTAACATACAGAGCAGACCAACAAATGAATATAAGAAATGACACAATCAAGTCTGTGCATGTGTGGCACCATCTCTCCCACCTTCCTTCCTGGCACTTTTGGAGGGAACTCACTGTGGAGGTCCCTCACAGTGTAAGAAACTGAAGATTAATGAGGGAGAATGCTTTAAAATCTAAGGTTCTTCATGATTGCCGAACAGTAAAGCCACAGGGAACGGCAGCACACCTGTGCTGGTCCTACCTAAAAATGAAAAATGAGAAGTGTGTTTTTTCCCCCTTTGTCTTTTCACAGAAGAGGGGAACTCTGAGGGGTTGGGGAGTATTTGGGCCTCTTAGGCTAAGCCCAAACCCTATAACTCTTCCATATGCATGCTCCAGACTTTAGCAGTCTCTTCAGTTGGGTGCCTAGGCACTTCCCTGCATCAGTGTTCAAAACATCAGTGATTGGTAAACTATCACTGCTGTCGTAGGGATATTTGTGGGTGTGCTCAACATGGTCTTATGTTCCTCTATCAGGTTTCTACAGGTCAGTCACACCCCTGGGTGCCATTCAACAACCTGGACTTCTAAATAGAAATTAACCTCTGAGTGTTGTGACATGCACAGAAGTCCAAGTTCATTCTGTTGATGCCTTTGCCTTTCTTATGTGACCCTCCTATTTGCCAATCCATTTTCACTGACTTTTTAATTTGATCATCAGTAATATGCTGTGATCTCATCAGAAAATACATTTAGCACAATGGCTAAATTACTGGTTTAGAATTTCATTTTCTTTGGCATTTTAAGATACTCTGAGTAAACTAATAGTTAATGCTTTGGGGATGATAGCCCTCTTTTATCAGTGTACAGCTTACCACTCACTGTTAAATTATTTCTTGAAATGGTTGGTGCTGAGAATAATATTGAGAAGAGAAACATTAAATGTGTTTGACTAAGCCAAGAAGCCTATCCATATATTTTAAATTAGTATGTTCAGTATTATCACACTTAATTCAGTCCTATCACAAATACACTGTGTTGTAGGATGGCACATTTTTCAAATAAATAGGGACCAGAGCAGTGGAATTAGCTGACACTAACTGAATAGCAATTTTATGGATTTTTTTTTTTTCCTGTTCAAATGAGCTCCTAAGGATAAATGTAAAAGACTCTTTGAAAACGGACTGGCATGGTTCAGAAATCTCTTTTTGACACATTTCAGTGACAAATTCTTGGCTTGTGAAAAACCACCTGGGTGCACAATCAAGGTGAAATATCAGAGGCAGAAGGGCAGTAGGGCATGAGGGGAACACACACCCAAGGTTGGGGCTTTGAAGCCTCAGGTTCTACTTCAACATAGCCTTTCCTTTTTATTTCTGTGTTGCTCTCACATGAAAAAGTGAAGAGCCCCTGAAGTCAATTTCAACCTCCTAGTTTAGTGCTCAGGACTTCATGCTTCTTTAAGACGTGTGATCTCCTAGATGTCTGACCTTTCCACTGTTCTGATCTCTCCATATTCTTCTACAGAAAATTGCTACTGACTTTTAACCCACCTCTCTCTCTCTCTCTCTCTCTCTCTCTCTCTCTCTCTCTCTCTCTCGAGCTTTCACTGACAAAGTCATATACCAATGATAAACTATTAATATGCATATATGTATAGCAGAAAATTGTAGAAAATATAAAGAATAAAGAAAATACATAATTGTGTAGCACCATGCAAAAGTGGTAAAATTCTTCCTTTGATCTCTTTTATACATTTTTAATGGTACATATTTTTGGGATATACAGGTTGGTACATGAATCCAACATGTAATAATTAAATCTAGGTAAGTAGCATTTCCATTTCCTTAAACATGTATCATTTCTTTGTTTTGGGAACCTTCAAACTCCTCTCTTATGATATAAATGTATAATAAAATGCATAATAAATTGTTGCAAACTCTTCTCACCATATTTTGGTGTAGAACATTAGAATTTATTTCTCACGTATAACATATTTAGATACTCATTATTTTTAAAGATTAAAAAATGTAGAAAGGCATATTATTACTGTTTCATCTAAATCAATATGGTTTACTTTGTCTTCACATTTTTGTCAAGTTTTAGTCAATTTTAAGTCATTTATAAACACACTCATATGTTCACATACACATGCACAAGTGAATGCCTAGGTGTTCATATGGTATATAGATAATGTGTAATATGTTTTGAAGGATACACAGTTATCCCCTTTGGAAACAGAGGAAACAGCAGCCCAGTTTTTATGCCACTGCATATTTTTTTTAATGGAATTAGTGGAATGTCTTCACGCAAGAAAGATTCAAAAAGAAGGGTGATAAATGATACTTGGTTCCCATTCTAGTAAGTTCCTTTGGTCTCATGTGAGGAGGAAGCATTCCTGTATGTCATATGCAGGTACTGAAGCACATTTATTGTGACAGTTGATGAGAGTAATGTGCCTTGGTACCATATTACGTGGTGTGTCGTCCTTAGATCTTACGTTGCCATAACAGCAGAATGTGTGTGTTTAGTAGAAAGATGATCCTATTTTTCCCCCAATTATTTTTGTTTTTGATCTAAAGAACTTGCTTCTTTCCTCTGAAATTGTTCACAATATGGCATGATAGAAGGAGCACAGGTATAATTACAGAAACTTTAATAGAAAAAATATTTTTTAAATGAGAGCTTTAAACCCCTTGCCATATGTCCCAGGACTGGCTAAAGATGATTGAAGTGATTCTTGTCTGTATCTATCACAGTGCCCTTTCCCCCTTATCAGAAACCAGCTAAGATACAAAGGTTATGCCTTTCTTGATTAATCTATGTGACAGGGGCAAATTGCCTGTTTTCTTTTGTTCCTGATTTTTTCTATAGAGTGCCAGAGGCAGAAAACTACTATGCTTCACTAGTGACTCATAAGGAAACTTGATAGAAGGTCTCCAGTGCCCACTGGCCCTATAGCATCTGATTGATGTCATCCCGAACTTAAGTAGGCTTCCTTCGTTGTACTGAGCTTTTCAGAGGCATAGAAGGAGGTGTGCAGTCCCCCTCTGCAAATGAGGTATGTTGTAGTGTACTATTAGTATTGGTATCCATATTTATGAAGGCAGCATTTTGTTATCATTGTTACCTGTGGAATGACTGTATTTGTGTGTGATTTTCTTTATCTTGATGGCTTAAAAATATAGGTATTGGATCAGACCATGTACTTTGGTGGATTTAATGACACAACTCATGTTCCTGTGTGTGTGTGGGGGGGGTTATATCACATAATTTATGCAAATGTTAAAAAAGTACCCAGAAACACCTTTGAAATCAGTGATGATTATTATAACAGGTATAGGCAGGGCCTATATAACTACCAGGGCCTCCTTGGGCAACTACTGAGCTGCTGACACATGCCCTTTACCCCTGGATATCTTTGTGCCTCCTTTCATGGCAGTATAGAAGAGTTGATCGAGTTGGCACTTGAAAACTGTCTGGCTGACAGTTTTCACCCAACCAACCCAACTAGATATTAGAAGCATTATGCTAGGTGTCTAATGCTTTGTAGCATGAACATAGTGATAGTGGACTGTGAGCTACTTATTATAAACCATTCTTTTACATACTTAATGATTGCGAAGAAATATCACAAATACATGTACACAGTAGGAAATATACACACAAATTTAATATCTAGTATGAAAATCTCATCACAGTGGTTCCTGAATCTTACTGTGCATCAGAATGACCATGGGGAGTATTGCAAATAAAGTTTTGCAGGCCCCCAACATTGATGTTCTGATAATAGTAGGACAAGGTGGAGGTCCACAAACCTGAATCTTGATAACTTCTCAGACTATTCTTACACACAATCCGTTTTGGAAAAGAGTTCTATAGTGGATCAAATATTAAAATTTATATTATTTTTGCGATGAAAAAGAAACACTTGTCCCATTTTCTACTATAGTTTCCCTTTTTTCAATGTATTTAAAGCAACACTGAGGAAGAGACAATATGATACCCTACATGACAAAATACAGCATGTATTTTATTTTGCTACAACTGAAAAATGTGCCAGAAAAAATATTGGGCTTAGATAAAAAGATTCTATAATGCTTTGCAAAGTTATCATTAACTCATCCACGTAAAGGCACTGATTTTAATTTTTACAAAATTATCTTTTCTTTGAATCTTAAGTATAGAAGCATCTTAAATATTTCACTCTTCTTCAATTTTATCTCAGCAAAAAGCAAGGTTTATAGTCCATCATTTCAGTCTATTTTTGAATTCTCATTTATGGGGTTGGTCCATCATAATATTAAGTAATTAATGAGATATGAAGAGTGAAACTCTTATGGAGCCTTAAATCATTTAGAGTCTATTCAGTACTGTTACATCTTTGACAGAAGAAAATAAAATCCATGATGAAAATGAGAATTACAACCTCATCTAAACTAATTTGACTATGGTTTTTAAAAATCTCTTGGATCAACTCATTAGCCCTCCCTGATAACCATTCATCTCAATACACAGGTGATTGACTCAACTTTATAGTATTCTGCTAACTCCTCAGATACAGCTGACAGGACTGAAAAATGTGTGGAATTATTTCTCCTGTGTCTAACGTGATCCTGCATATTAAGTTTGACTAGTTGACTGCATGTTCTATCAAAACATTCCTATGTTAAATTTCAGCTCCCATAGTCTTTCTCTTCTTCTTCTTCAGTTTCAATTAAGTGGCCAAAATCCTACCTACCCTGCTAGGTAGAGGCATCAACCAGTAAGGGGCCATAAAAGGACTCAAACAAGTAATGGGGCCATAAAAGGACTCAAACAAGGACACTATGCAGCCATGCACATACAGTTATTTTAGCTTGTTCTACTTTGAAATGGTTCGTGAAACTGGAAGGAAGAGTTGTTTCCCTGCTTAGACAAGTGGAACTTTAGTGAAATATTTTGAGTATTCTACCAAGACACTCGTACCTTTTTCAAAGCCTTTTCAGTATGTGTGCCTCTGTGTCTTCTTTTCTTCAATGAATTGACCCAGTTTCAAGTCCTAGTTTTTAAGATTTTTACTAATTTCACTTTTTTTTTAAAAAAAAAAAAGAGGTCACAAACTCCATGTTAGAATAAACATACTTTAGTTGATTGTACAGCAACTATGAGACTGAGAAATACAAGATGCACAAAAATAATACAAAGTTAGTAGTTCAAATGACTTAGAATTTACTCCTTCAATCTATGGTGATCTTGGACCATTTCCTTTTCATATTGATTATTTTTTCATATGTATATGGGGATAAAGATGTGTACCTTCTGTTTTTGAGGTTGTTGGGAGTTTAAAATAAAGGAACATATGAAGATTCTTTGAAATTATAAAGTATTATATGAGAAAACTATGATATTAAAATAAGGAACCTCCAATTCAAGATCTGAATTGTACAGTGAAAAAGTGAACAGGATTTTGTATACAGAAGATTGAGCCAGAAATCAGAACCATAGTGCAAATATGTCTTCTGAGAAATATGGATAATGATGTCTAATACTTAGAACTGCTCTGAAGATTAACAAGATAAAGTTCATCTCTGAAATGCCTTTCTCTCCCCAACCTCTGCTTCCATCATCCTATCTTTCAAATCCATCCATCTCAAGCTTTTGGAAGTCTACATGTAAAAGTTTTATTTAAGAATTTTAAAAAAATTCTCTCTCCTATGGCTTCCAATATGCCTGGGTAATTCCATCATGAAAATGTATTTCACTATGATTGCTATTTTTTTCACTGCCTCTTAGGTTATACCATAAATTCCTTGTGATACAACAATTGACTTAATTGGCTTTACATTTCCAAGACCTGCCTGACAAATGTTGAATAGTTAGCACTCAATAAACCTTTGTGGAATTAAGGTACCTAGCTCAGGAATGGGCATTCAATTGATACTAACTACATAAAAATTCTAATTTTTGCTTATAATATTTAATTTCAACTTTTCCTCTCTTGTTTGAAATTATAGAAAAATACCCCCTGTAGCATTGGTATTATGCTGAATATTATAATGAGAGTTACTATCTTTGGAAAAAGTTTTTTTCTATAACAAACTGAATATTGCAGTAAAATTCCATAAAAAATTGCTTTGTATCTTATAAATTACACCATTCCCCTAAAAATTTGTGTGTTATAGTCATACCTTAGAGGTATTATTAGTGTTACTTAAGTTCCAAACACCAGCAAGTTCCACCTGATTCATATAACTTTGGATGCAGTAGTCATGGATAAAGAATAAATATGTTTACCCATAGCAGAATTTTAGCTGAGATGCATGGTATGAAATGACTTTACAGCTTCCCAGAAATTCCTAGTTGCATGATATAATGAATAAAAGGGAAATTTTTCTCACTCTGCCAGTCGTCACCTCTTTGATCTCCAGGATTGAAAACACAAACTAAGTGATCTCTGACCTCAAGTGCAGGTAGTATTTGGAGCTCCCATGGAGTAGCTTGCCCAGCAGTCAGTCCTCTTGCTGACTCTCTGCGTGTACATATAATGCATTGCACCATCCTCCACCTTCCCCATTTCCTTGGTGCTTTCTTTCTATTCCCCTCAAAAAGTATATAGAAGCAGACATCAGGAACTGAAGGAGTAATGATCAAGATTGGAAACCAAGGTGGGAATTTCTGCCTATAATCTTTAGAAATGCTACTTTCCCCTAGGAGAATATTAACAGCACCTGACATGGTGAGAATCACAGATCCATAGATGGATGATCCTTCTGAGGATGATACACACAGAATTTGTATAAGATTCCTGTGTGAGAAATCTTCCAAATGGCAAACATTGAAGTTAGTTGTTCCTGCTCAAAACACAGATTCCTCCAGAGAAAGATAATACTACTTTTCATTACAGAGAATGAGAGAAGTTTTCAACAGTTATTCTGGAATAGAAAGCAAAATATTTGCAAAGAATTTATATATGTTATATATAATATGTATATATACACACAGATATACATATTGATGTGTATATCACAGTAGAGAGTTCAATTTTACAGTTGGGGCAGGAAAAAGTTCTCTTATTCTCTTGTAATGCATCTGAAGATGCCTCCATTTACAGACAATAGCACAGTTATCAAAAGGAAGTCAACACAGAACTGTGTAGGAAGCAACAAAAAGAAATTCTGAGGACATAGAAGTGACCCATTCTGCCGAAGTCCTCATACTGGAGTTGGTACTCATCTCTAATAAGGAAAATTAGGGATCAGATTCAGATTTATGTATAATAAAGTTTTAAGTGACTTCATTTGTATACTGGTTTTGAAATTGAGTTGGTTTTAATCCATTTAATGGATTGGAAAATTAATATGAAAACAAAATTCAAATGTATATAAGCAAAAGATTATTCCTAGTATTCCTCAAATTGAATTCTAATCAACAATAAAAAGAACAAGCTACAGTTACATCAAATACAGAGAAGTTTAAGTAAAAGCAGCCAAACCCAAGTGTAGGTACTATATTACTTCCTTTATATTAAGTTCTAAGAAAAACGACCACATGGTGATATAGTGGTAGAGGTAAAGATAACAATTTTCATGGAGTTGAGCAATTGAAAGAGGCGATGGAGATGGAGGTAGGGGCTTCTGCATGATAGTAATATCACTTTTTGATCTGGAGGGTATTAAAAGGAGGTATTAACTTAAAAAAATTTCATGCAGCTATAGTAAGAACTTGTTCACCTTTTTGTTATATATGATGTCCTTCATTTAAACAAATTCAAAATAAATATATAAGTCATAAATATAATGCATAGAAGAAATGCATGGCAGGAAAATTTTCTTCTCAAGTCTCACATTTAAAACCCCAACTGCCATAATCATATTTCTATGAACAATTTGTCATCTCCAAGCACCCTAATAATTTGCACTTGTTACTTTTGTTCATTCAGTCTTCCAGCTTGGATCATCTATCTTCACCCTCCTCTGGGAAACCCTGTTCAATCCACAAAGTTCATTGTAGTTTCCCTCTGAACTGAGGGGCTCCTGATCTGAACATCCTTAAGCATCTCTGAAAGAACTTTTTATTTATTTTTTTTTTCTGCCTATGATAGTTTGTGTGCTTGTGCTAACATTCCTTTTGAACTTTTAGCTTCCTTGACTCAGGAGTTGTGTTTTGCCCCTGTAGAGCATTTCATTCCTGAAGTACTGGACTTAGTGCCTGGCCTAAAATAGAAGCCATATCCTGTAAATATTTGTCAAATTGTCCATTCATGTGTTGAAGGGCACCTAGGTTGGTTCCATAGCTTGTTGTGAATTGAGTTGCTATAAACATTGATGTGGCTGTGTCACTGTAGTAGGCTGATTTTAAGTCTTTTGGGTATAAACCAAGAAGTGGGATAACTGGGTCAAATGGTGGATCCATTCCAAATTTTCTGAAGAAACTCTGCCTTCCAGAGTAGTTGCACTGATTTGAAACTACTGCCTTCCAGAGTAGTTGCACTGATTTGCAGTCCCACCAGCAATGTATGAGTGTATGTTCTCTCTGCTATGTGAATACTAACACATACAAAAAGTAGGGTAGGGAAGAATAGAAGTTCATTGGATTAGACAAAGGGGAATGACAAAGGGGAAAGACAAAGGGGTGGGGGATGGGAATAGGAAAGACAGTAGAATGAATCTGACATAACTTTCCTAAGTTCATATATGAATACAGAACCAGTGAAACTGTGTATGATGTACAACCACAACAATGGGATCCTAATTAGAATAAGTTATACTCTGTGTATAATATGTCCCATACACTCTACTATCATGTATATCTAAAAAGAACAAATAAAATAATAGCTTTAAAAATAGTTATCAAATTGAATTGATATTTATACTAATTTTAACTATCATTAAATCATCATATTCCATACCATCTTGTGGGCAATTTTTGCAACTCTTCAGGTACTTTAGCATAATGTAACTAATAAAAGAAAATTTTCATTGTCTAATATTTCAATCTGTAAGATCTATCTAAAAGAAAACAGTTCCTTTCTTATGGGAATGAATGTTCTAAGAAGGCTATGATTGACCTTTGATGCACTCTCTTTTTCTTGTTCTCCTGTGACTGTTATTTTTCTTTCTTGTACCTGGAAATCAAAGGTTTAGGAGCTAGTTATGAGGTCAGCTATGTTTTCTTTGTATTATTACACAAAATCTAGGAAGTTGTGACACAGTTTCAAACCAGAAGCAGCTCACTACATTGGCCATCAAGTTTCACTTTAGCTCTATGTGGTTAGAGACCAATTCAGTCTCTTGGCTGAAAGATTATCATAATTTTCATTTTTAAAAAAAATTTCAGGTGGGTCCATTCCCTCTGTATTAGCTATTTGCACCTCTACAGTTGCTTAAGTCATGTAGACAATTTTACATAAATTTCCCACCTGCCACTTGTTTGGTACATTATGCTGCTTGAGAGAACAGTGAACCAGTTGTAAACAGGTACTGCAGAGAAGCTTCCAGATTGTGGCAGTTTAAGCTCTGATTGTTTCCTCCTGGTTAAGAGGGTGTTTTCCTCCAACATTGAAATATCATTTTCTTGATACGAGTTTTGCTTCTCCTTGTGACCCTGTTACTTATGGTTTCCAAAACAAATTTTTCCCTTTAAGTAAACCACAGGGGAAAAGAAGGATCATGCAAAACAAAGCATGTTTGCCACTCAGACCCTGTCGTAGCTTGAAGCTGCGGTAATTAGACATACTTTTCTGTGGTTACAGATCTTCATCTGCCTTGTTGGCTGGAGACAAAATAAAATTCCTTTTTCCATTTTATTATCACATATTTCTATAGATTTACTCTTGCTCTTCAAATATGCCTTATAGAGAATTCCCTGAAAATAACATTTATTTAAAATTGAGCCTTAGTAACAGAAAAAAATATATACCAATGGTCTTGTAAAAGAACTTCTAAATGAAACATAAAAAAATCTAACTAGAGGGGAGAAAAGGGGTCAGGAAAACGGGATTACATTATAGCAGCAGATAAATATTTTTCATTAAACATTCAAAACAACATCTGTTACTCTCTTTAACAGTGTGAAGATTTCACTTTATTAAGTTTGAGGTGGTTAATGACTTTAAAAGTAATTTGCAATTTAAACATGCCTCTATCTAGTGGCTAATTCATGACAAAGTCTTCAAGGTTCTCAATTGTATTAATTGCTCTCTCTTTCACTCAAAAGTGACAAAATGGTATGCCATTCCTTGAATTGTGATAAAAGAAATAAATAGGTATTCTGGAAATATTTAGCCGATGACTTTTCTCAGTGTTTTCCTGTCCCATTCTCCCTCCACCCTCCTTTTTTTTTTTTTTTTTTTTTTTGCCAAGAAAGGATATTTGGTGTCTAAAGAAAAACTGATAAAAACAAGAAGCTTTCCTTCTCTCCTATATTATTCATTTCCAGATTACCAGCTGATAGTGTCATTACATTCTTACTCATTGTTAGATCGAATTGGGCGGCTGCAGGGGGAGGGAGCACGGTCACCTAGCAACACACTGTGCCAGAAGTGACCAGTGAGGCAGACCTGCTGACCCTGACGTCCATCTTGGGTCCACCTTTTCCTGGGCAGGACCCCTTGACCCCTTTCCTCTGTATAAAAACCCTGAGCAGCCAAAGCCCATGCAATTTCTCCTGGCTCTCCCACCCCTACTTTCACCCCAGGGGGCTGGAGATTTCACCCAGGACACACATTCCAATAAAATCAAGCTACTACTTTTGTCTGACTCTGGTGAACCTGCCTGGCGAGCTTCTTTCGCCACCCGCTGCCTTTGGGAGCTTTACCTGCCTGGCCCCTTTGCGAGTTTTACACTCATGATCACTTTATTCACAGAGCCAGAAACAGCCTTCCTAAGGTGTTTAGCAAATGTAGAAAATTTCAGCCCCAAAGTGAGAGGAGTTGACCATACCTACTGTATGAAAATCCAGAGGCCACTGGACCTGCAGTGCTTGCCTATGCTGACCCAGCCTTCATGGTGGTTTCAGCTTTAGCTTCTTACTATCCACTGGAACTGTGCTCTCAACTCTACCATGATTAGTTGGTGCTCTTAGCAATGTGCGGGGCTCTAAGCAGTTGAGGGTTAGAGATTGTTTCTCCTACCTTCAACAACTGAAGTCAGTATGTGGGGACATAACTCTAATTCAATCTGTCGCCATTATGCTCCTCAGGATCATACAGTACCACTGTTACTTCCTTGGTGGTCAACTCCTTCCCTTCCTGATTGGCCTGGTCCTGATGTTTCCCCTTCACCCACTGATCTATGCCAGTTACATCCCAGCAGGTTCCAAGTCGCTTAATATATCAATACTTTGAAGGATATATCTGAATTATATCCTTTGTTTCTTGATTCATTAGTCTAAACATCAACCATTCTTTAGAGTTAGGAGAAATGGTTCCATATTTTAAAAAAAGGAAAGAGAAGAAAGAATTGGAGGAGGAAGCATTGTATTTTAAATGAAATATCACATAATTTCCCCACTTGGTACTACAGTTTTTTAAAAAAGCTATACTAACTACGTGTTCGAATAGATCTCAATTTATTTCACAAAAGGATTATTACACTTTCCTTGAATACATCTATAAAATGTTTAAATGAAGTGATTACTAAAATCTTCTATTAAATAATCCCCTGAAGACAGAGAATAGTGCAGTCCACAAGATCAAAGAAATAGTTTAAACCAATTTAAGAATTTGACATTTCATGTTTTATTGATAAATTCAGGGTTGTTTTTTTTTAAATTTGATTCTCTAATATAGGGTAGTTCTTTCCTCTGTGACTGTTTTTAGTGTTTGGGTTTTATTTTTGTATTATCACAAGTTTTGAGCAATTCGACAGATATGAATTGGTGTTATATCCTTCATAATACATAGTTAATACATAGTTAATACAGTTTCACCTAGATTTTTGGTTATTTTGTTTATAGCTTTCCTGAAATTTGAAAATATTTGGACATTATTTCTTTTGTATTTTACTTAACAATTTACCACATATTTAGCAGTTACAACAGCATCCATACATTAATTCATACTTCTGTAGATCAGAAAAAAAGCATGGATAATTGGTCTTATATTGTTGGGCTGATGGAGTTTCTCTCTCATTTGTTTTCTCTTTCTCTCTCTCTCTCTCTCTCTCTCTCGGGGCTTCTGGGACAAAATCTTCCTCTTCTAAATCATCCTTTTATTGGCAGAAGTCAGTTCCTTTCAGTTTCAGGAATGAGCTCTCCATTTCCTTGCAGGCTATGAGATAGGAGGTGCTTTGGGCTCCTAGGTTTTGTCTGCATTCCATGCCCCATAGCCCCTTCCATCTTCAAACCAGCAATAATATGCAGAATCCTTCTTGTGCATCAAGGCATTGCCTCTCTGTTCTGCAACCACATGGAGAAAGCTCTCTTCTTTCAAAGATCTCAGGAGATTAGGTGAGGCTCACCCAAATACTCTCTATGTTTTAAGGTAGTTGTGCTAGAAAGCAACCTAATTAGGACCATAAATATCTACCATATTCACTGTCCTGAGTTTTAAGCAGGGTGAGTACATTGGGACTGGGAAATCTTGGGACCCTGCTAAATTCTGTAGACCACATTATTCACAAACATTTTCTGCCCCCCACTCCACTTTTCTCTGCTCATGGAGGAATCTCCATTATTCTTAATTACACGTATATTAAGCTTGTGAAGTTGTTCTATAGCTTACTGATCACCTGTTAAAATTTTTCAATCTGTTTTCTGTCTGCATTTCATTTCAATTGTTCTACTACTGGGTTTTTTATTCCACCATGTATAGTCTTCAGGTATTTCCAAACAGTATATTTCTCACACATTGAAGCTTCATTTCTTGAAGTTTGAACGGATTTTTAAACTATTTTTTGTCTCTTCTTCACTTTTTGACTATATGAAATACCGTTAAAATTACTTTTTAAAAACTTCATCTACTAGTTCTCATACCTGTGTCTTTTCTGAGTTGTTTTCAATTATGATGATTAGTTTCATCATAACATTTTGTTTTCCTATTTATTTATAAACCTGGTAATTTTTGTTTATATATTAATAAGCATTGTAAGTTTTACTTTGTTGGATATCTTTGTATTTTTGTAAGTACCACTGATTTTTTTTTTGTTTTGATTTCACTGGGATACAGTTTAATTGCTTGTAAAATGCCTTATCTTTTTGGACTTGTTGTTAAGATTTGTTAGGACAAGATCAGTAATCAGTCCTGAATTGGAAGAGGACAGAAATCAAGAATTCAGTTCTGGATATGTTAAGTGTTAAGTACTTACTAGACATAGAAATAGACATACAGAAGGGCATTTGGACATGCAAGGCTGAAAAGGAAAAGATTAGTGATGAGAATAAATTTATTTTAATAATGCAACCAAGCAATTTAACAAATATATAACTGTGTATCATTCAACTGAAGGAGTCTAATCAATAAACTTAGCAGAAAGAAGTTGCTCTTTGTTTTTTTTATTTCTTTGTCATGGTTCAATAATTTTTAAAGTGTATTCCCTGGATCATCTCCTGTGAACACATTGATCATACAAAGCTATGATTCCATAGTGCTGGGCCTGCTAAAGCTGTGCTTCTAGGGTAGAGCCAACTAACTGCCTGTCTTAACAATTTGATAAACTCAAGTTTGAGAACCACCATGCTAGTCAATAAATGCTAGAAACTACTTCAAGGATCACTGTAATCACCTCAGCTCTCAGGTTCCAAAGAAAGAGCAGAAATTTCTGGATGAAGAACAGATAAGCACATTCTATTTGAGGTGAGCAACATGTGAAAAGGCTTTGAGTCTAAATCACATTCAAATGAATCCTTTCCTACTTAGTGTATTTAGGATTATTTATGTGGTCTTTACTACTTAAAAGAGTCATTCATTCTGAGTAGCACTAAACAACATGTCCTAATTAGAAAACACTGCTCAGATTTTATTTACCTGTAGATTTCAAGCAATGAAGGTTGAAAACAAAAAAGAAAGAAAGAAAAAAAGCCAACACAAGGTTTCAAAATTATAAATTTTAAAAATATTTTATGATGTTGAAATATGTAAATTTAAGTGATACTTATTCAATTGTTAGTCTTATATTCATAATTTTGAGACAGGAAACCAACTAGAAATTCAATTTTCCAGATATTCTTACTACTGCAACTTTTCCTACAAAAGCTTAGGACAAGGTATGATACATGGTACATATTCAGTATGTGTTAACAAATATAATTTGTTTTTTCAAAAATTCCACACCCTTGGATTCTGAAGTAAGTCACAGGAGCACTGTGATTCATAGCTAGTATACTAAGTAATCTCTTTCTTTAAGGTATATGCATTTGCATACCATACAAAGTAGAGCTTGATTAATTGCATTGTTTATAGACCTATTTAAATGCTATTTTGGGAAAAAACATGGTCTTCCTATAAAGGCATTATCAGACACCATACCTCTCTCATCCTAAAAAGTAAAAGATAGATATTTCCTGTCCAAGTTCCCCATAGATAAGTTAGATCACATGCTCACAAGGGGAGCATAATGCTGAGACAGGTCTGGGAGGCCAGCAATGTTTAATTGGCTGTCAGGTACAGGGATGTAAGTTCAGGATTGGGGGTGGACTATGAAGCCAGAGGTCTGAAGACAAATAAAGACAGGAAATTAGTGGGAGATGATGAGAAACAGTACCACTCTGAGCCAGCCCTGGCTGATGTGAATTGAGTTGGACCTCTCCCTACCTTTCCAGAACTCCATCTGGATGACTGCTTTTCCTTCAATGTCTTGTTCAAGATATGGTGCATACTCTCCTGCACATTTTAGTAGTTTCTATTTATTTCAGATTTCCAACAATTCCCAAATGAGAATTCCATATTGCATTGCAGATAGGCAATTCTGAAATGGCCTAAACTCTCTTTTTCTTACTTTTCTATTTTGGTGTAAAACATCATTATTTTACTTACATGTAGGCTCAAGATTTCAGAAGTATACTTACCAACTCTTTCTATTGGTCACATCTCCCTTTCCTACTCCATTAAAAATTGGTTAAAAAGTATTACACTTAATAGTATAACACAATGCACTGAGGAGTATATCAAACTTATGGATGCAGTTACATTAGTTAGGAGCCATACTTGCACTCTGCCAAGGTCATATTGATGACCACTTACCGTTGAAGTTTTCATGCCAGAACTTTATGGAAAAATATAATTTTCCATAAAATACTGTATATAAATGTAGGATTTCAAATTGTTTATTTTCCAAATATCTTAGCAGATAGCAAACTTTGCTGTGGACAAATTCTTGATCTGATTCAAGTATCGTTGTGGACTGCCTCTGTGAAGAAGGGTGGCTGCCATCTGTCTGGCAGGAATAGAAATCAGCCTCCTCATTTCTGACAGCAGATTACCCAATGCAACTTCTTGTTCAGTTTGTCTCTAAAGCATATGAGTATTTTTAAAATCAACCATATACCATTTAGGCACAAAGTCCATGATAAAACTGAATTAGTTCTGACCCAGCATTTTCCAGAGGTTGCTTGAAGCTTCTAATACTTAAGAAAAACAACATCCCTGGTGTGCTATTCTTTTATTTCTCCAGGTTTAACTCTATCCTGACATTTAGCTAATCAGAAATGATGAACCAGTATAATGTTGTTTCAACTGTCTTTGTTCATGAGAACATCAATTATCCATTCAATTATCCATTGAATGACCCAAGATGTAGAAGATACCATGCTGAGTACTTTGAAATATCAGAACAAAAAGTCAAAAACCATTTAAGGCTGAATGTTCTCATTGCAAATCTTAGAGATAATAGCAAAATCTTTCATCTGTAGAATATTAGTGTTTCTTTTAGAATCATTGTTGAGGAAAAAGCACAATATTCCTATATTTATCTCAAATACTAATTTATTCAAAAGTATTACCAATAGACCTTATAGCACTATAGAAATGTGGTGGGAAACCAGTATATACTTTAAGGAGAAATGGTCCCTATTTCAAGGAAAAGGTACATTAAAGAAATCTTGAAATATTTGCAAATGAAAAAATAGCTATATTGAAACTTTAAGATCATTTAAAAAATAATAAATGATCAGGTTCAGGTCATGAACCCTGTGGAAAAAAATGGGAAATTACACTTAAAAACTTAGCTTCTAGGAAGCTTTTCTCTTCAAGGGCATAACTTTTATTTTTCTTCTATTAATATTTCTTATATAAAGTACAAAATGTTTATATTCATATCATTCTTGTTTTCAGTGATGGGAAGTTTATTTCTTAAAATAAAATTATTTACTTTAAAAAGGTCAAATGATGAGAAATCCTTTCCTAATCTTATTTTTAGCAAGGTTATCATGAAATTCAGGACCCATTCCACATAATTTCAGGTCATATCTATTTCTCCACTCCTTTTCTATTATTTATAGTGATTCTATTGACCATTTTTATTTTAACTTTTGTACTGTAAGTGGTTGAAGACAGTATTTGGGGAGAAAAGAATGACTAGTATTTTAGTAAGCTTTTCATTGCTGTGACCAAAAGACCTGACAAGAACAATTTTAAGAAGCAAAAGTTTATTTGGCACTCACAGCTTCAGAAGTCTCGGTCCACAGACAGCTGACTCCATTCCTTGGGGCTCTAGGTGAGGCAGAACATTATGGCAGAAGAGTGTGGTGGGGGAAAATGGCTCAGGTCATGACCACCAGGAAGCTGAGATATTTCCCTTACCACAGACAAAACAGATACCCCCAAAGACATGGCCCCAGTGACTCACTTCCTCCAGTCATACCCTGCCTGCCTGCAATTACCACCCAGCTAATCCCTGTCAGTGGACTAATGCACTAATTAGGTAAGACTCTCATAACCCAATCATCTCACCTCTGAAGTTTCTTTTCATTGTCTCACACATGAGCTTTTGGGGGATACCTAATATCTAAACCATAATGGCTAGCTTAATTTAAAACATGCAAACAAATGGAAAATAAACCCGTACATTATATAGACATTCTTAATTCCATGTTAATATATAGTTCTTCTTATGGGTACCCATGACATTGCCATAGCTATTACCTATGCCCTCTTAAAGCAGGCATCAGCTCATATTCAATATATATCCAATGTGTTGGGACCTATGAAAAATTCTGTTAACAGTACTCTTAGTTTTCCACTCAATCTTTGTTAACAAGATCATTACTTTGTAATGTGGATTTTATGAGTCTCAACATATTGAGCTCAGAGTTTTGTGTCATATATGTCCTGTTCTCATTCTCACTTATCACAGTCTCCATTATAGCTGGAGTTAGACTCGTGATCTAGTCACTGTCAGTAAGGGAATCTGAGGGAAGATTTCTAAAAATGCCTTTTCTTTCTTACAAAAAGTTCACAGAATTGTCTGACAGTGCCATTGCCCCTAACTTCCTTGACCAAAAAGCTGTGGTGAAGATATGGCAGGTATATTGTGACCATCAAGCCTGACACAGAAGCATGGGAGACTGCAGCTTCAGAATTTTGGAGGAAAGCTGAAAATTCTGGGTGTTCATGGGTGGAGGAAATGAAAAGATGTTAATTAAAAGGGTACAAACTTCTGGTTGTAAGATGAATAAGCTTTGAGAATCTAAGGGACAGCATGATCATGAAATTTAATATGTTGTATACTTGAAATTTCCTAAAACAGTATGTTTTAAATATTTTCACCACACACACACACACACACACACATACACACATACACAGACAAGATAACTATGTGAGGGGATGGGCATATTAATTAACTTGATTGTGGAAATCATTTCACATTGCATACATGTATCAATATCACATTGCAAAGCTCAAATAGATACAATTGTTATTTATCAATTCTACCTCAGTAAAGCTGAAAAAATTTGGGTGCTATGGCATTGTTGAGAAACTTAACTAGTGTCAGCAATGTCTATGTATAGTCTTCTAATTATGTAAGAAAAATAAAGTGCTATATATTCAAGCTACTATTTGTGGAGATTTCTTTGTACAGCAACTGTAGGCATCCTTAACTCATACAGTGCCATAAATTTTTATTTCTAGTATTCAATAATTTTTCAAATTGTTCTTTAATAAGGACCTCACTTATACCAGTTACCACCTCCGCACTAGAGTGATCTAATGAAGATGTTCACTAATTTTTTTCTGAGCCAGTTGGTAGACCTTTAATAAATGTTTGTTAAATAAAAATGAATTAGATTTTCATAATATCCATTTATGTTTTCTCGCTACATCAATTCTGTTCTCCTTCCAATAATCTTGAGGTCAATGGATTTATTTTTCTGCAGCATAATTTTGATCATAACTTTTTCCTGCTCATAAATGTGAAATGGCTCCCCAGCGTCTACAGAAATCCAAATTCCTTACTCCGTTACTTGAAGTCATTAAAAATCTAGCTTTAATACAGTCAGCCCTCCATATCCAGGGGTGCCACATCTGTGGATTCAATCAACCAAGAATCTAAAATATTGTGGAAAAAAATGCATCTGTACTAAACACATATAGGCTTTTCTTTCTTACCATTATTGCCTAAATAAAAACAGTACTACTGGGTTTTATTCTATGATAATACCTTCGCATAACTATGCTTTCATGAACTGTGTTGTAGTATAATATATACAGATAAATTTTAATATGCAGAAAGTATAAAATTTTACAAGTATAGACCTTGTTGAATATTTAGGACCTTGAACATTGTTGGAAACTATCACTTAAAAGTTTTAAAATATAATCAGCATCCAAAATCCTTTCCCACATCCTTTCCCAGTGACCACCTCATGCCAAAGGTGGTCAATGCTATGATCTCCATCACCATATGTTAGTATTGACAGTGTTTGAATTATATACAAATGCTATTATATGTCAGGTATTCTTTTGTGGCTGGCTTCTTTTGCTTAGTGTATGTTTATGAGCTATATTCATGTTGTTCATTTATCAATAGTTTGTTTCCCTTCATGAATTTAGGATTTCCTTTGTATGAATATACCATAATTTTATCCATATACATATTGTCTGTATATAATTTCTGTGTTTATTGATAAACATTTGGTTTATTTCCACAAATTTGCTGTTATGAATAACATTGCTATAAACATTTTTGTTATATGTGTGTTTAGGAGCACATTAAATACATTTCCGCAGAGTATATAAGAATTTCTGAGTAATAGAGTGCATGTGTGTATGTGTGTGTATGCGTGTGTATACATTTGTATATATTCAGATACTCAGATTTACAAAGTGGAAAAAAAAAAACTATTTTCTCCCCATCTACACCACAGGTGAACATATATATGTGGATCTGTTTTTGAAATTTCATTTTTATTCATTTATTTTCTATGCATATCTTCATGCCAAAGATACTGCCTCAATGACTATAGTTTTGTAATAAATCTCAATGTCTAAAAGGGTAAATGTTTCATTCTTCTTCTCAATTTTCTCTGCTATTTTTTATCTTCATAGTAACATAATTGCTGGAATTAAATAGAATACATTATCGATTAATTTAGAAAGAACTACATTTTAAAATTTCTGAGTCATAATCTATAAAACTAGAATATGTGTTTACTAGGACTTTACATTTTTTGTCAGGATTATTTTATACCTTTCTATATTGAGGTATTGTATCACTCTCCTTAGAATCTGTCCTTCCCCCTGCCTCCTCCCCACCCCTCATTTTCCTCTATACAATCCATCCATCTATGTTTTACTCTTAGCATGATTCTTGCTGGAATTTTATAGATAGATCTTATTAGATTTTAAAATATTACTATTTCTAGTTTGAGGAAAGTACTCAACATGAATAGGGAGAATTCACCTTCTGACATAAGTAACTGGTATAGAAGTTTCAAGCCCACAGTAAACAACTTAAAAACTGGGCAAAGGCTGTAAAACAACTGCTTTTGGACACTGCATAAAGTAAGCGATGCTATGATGTGATTCCTGAGAAGGGAAACAAGTTACATGGCTCTTGTTGAATTTCCAGCTTTCTTCCTTGTGGCAATTTCCAGAAAGCGATGCAAGAAAGAATAATACAGCAGTTCTGTTCAGAGTTAGGACCTGATATCAGAGTTTGGTTAGGCTGAAGCAGCTGGAATTTGTGGGATATAACACCAGAGAGGAGGATGCCACACCAACAGTTCCAGAAATATGGACAGATGTCCCCTGCCATCTGTTGTCAAACACTAAGCTGTGCATCAAAAGTGCACTGGATTATTTGTGGGTATGTTTCGTACTAGTCCGCTCAGGCCCCAGTAAGAAAGCATTTCTGGCTGCCTGGTTTAAACAATAGAACTTTATTACTCAATGTTCTGGAAGCTGGGAAGTTCAAGGTTAATGTGCCTGCTGATTTGGCTCCTGGTGCTCTCTAGTCTTTAGAGCGCTACCTTCTTGCTGTGCATGCTTGAGGCCACTGCATTCCCATAGAGGGAGCGAGAGGGAACCAGGAGGAGAGAGAACACCAATACTCTAGTGTCTCTTCTTAATAAGGGCACTAATCTCATTGGATCAGGGCTATACCTTTTTTTAATCTTATTTAAACTTAGTTGGTTCTTTATAGGGCTTATCTTCAAAAATGAGACATTTCAGGGAGTCAGCTTCAACATATAAATTTGGCTGGAGAATACCATTCAATCCATAGCAGTTTTTGTTGTCTGTTTTCCTCCCCTCATTCCTGTCTTAGTGTGTATAGAAGTTTCTGGCTGCATATGAAAAATTGTATTTCAAACAGTGTAATCTCTGGACCACATTCTTTTTCTCCACCCATGATTAACCTTCCTTTGGAAGTTAGATTGAGTAGGGTCAGATCACATTAATCCATTCAAGATCAATTGAATTAATGGTTAATGTAGAGTGCTCATAAGGCTCAGCTGCATTCCTAAGACGTGGCTCTAAGGGATCTCCAACTGAGAGCCTGGGGTGTGCACTAGCCACTCCCCTTGTTGGCAAGACCAGAGCGCCAGTCACTGCTTCTTTAGCTACCTGAGTTTGCTGAAGACTCTACTGTCCCTGGCAGCAGCTTTCTGTTTGGCCTCTTAACCTATAGCTATGTCCACCTCATAGCAAAGATTCAATATATTCCTCCAAGGGAAATACCCAGAATGTAGTTAGTATCCCTTTGCCCCATCTCTGAACTCTCAGCAATCCTTGTACTCAAGTATTAACTTGATGGTTCCAATGAAAACTACCCATGAGCTTCATGTGATTATCCAAACCTGCTCAGCTTATCTGCTTTGGTTCTGGTCATTTGCCTTGCTTCTCAGCCTCCCTTCCCAAGACCAAAGACAGGTAGATACCCTGAGAGGAAAAATAACCTTTGCTCCCCTCTCCTCAGACCCCCATTATCACATTTGTCTCTGCAGCAATCTGATCTTTTTGGTCAGATTTTAAAAACTTTTATCCGGCTTTTCTAAATGTATTGATCGAACTATTGGTCTTCCATGAGCTTCTCCACAATAGGCAGATGAGAAAGTATACTTCCTCAACACATCATTTAATGACTAATATTTAATAAACTTTAGATAAATAGTGGATACATAAAACATTAAGCAAATGAACAAGCTCATACTTATGGTAGTTGTATTTTAGTTAGTAAAAAGACCAAGATTAAAATGCTGGAAATCATGAGGATATTCAAACCGTTCTTTCAATTGTTGCTTTTTGGGTGGTGGCAGGGTCTACCAGAAAGAAATAAATGAGAGAGACAATGGGGAAAGAGATTACAAGGAAGTTACTCTTATATTTCTCATTTTGTTTTCCCACCCATTTAATTGTTGAGAATTCATGATACTGGTTAAATTAATGTATAAACATAATAGATACGTTCAAACCTTTGTGTTAAACCTTTTACTTTTATTAAAAGACAGAATTATTTTAGAAATTACTCTTCTGAATGTTGGAGTCATGGTAATAAATACATGTTCTTTAATTTAAAAGCATCTAATGCTTGACTGTTTTTAGATATAAAATGATACTCAATGTAAAATAAGTAAAGGATTGATGAATTAAGATGTATATTTCATTATTCATCATTGTATTCATGTCATTAAATTTTAATGCATGCTCACTTGGGCATTTTCTCCACAATGAATGAGAAACAGGAAGTCAACAGGGACTACAACCTGATATCCTAGTTTTCTTCCAATTTAAATTTATAGTTAAATGAGGAATAGCCATCTAATGTGGAATTGTGATTTTCAGATGCCTACATGAGAAAGTCAACTTCTAAGCGTTGATGTTAAACCTATTATATTACTTGGATTTAAAATTGGGGGTAAAAATCAAGGGTAAATATGGAAAAGTATCATGGTCTTTGAAGGGGTATGCAAGTGTAAAACAAAAACAAAAACAAAACAAAAAAAACCATTGCACCACATAGAGCTCATCAGCCAAAGAAGTCTTCATTCAAGCCTACTGCATCAGGGGAAAGACTAATATAAAGGGGGTAGAAGTTGAATTCAACTCCAGTGAAACAAAAGAAGGAACAATCTTAAGCACTGGGGTGAACTAGAGAAACTCGGGGCTGTAGGAGGACTGACCAAAGCCCTTGAGGCCATCTGTGTTTGCTAATTGGCTTTTATGGAAGCTAGGTTCCATTCCTCCCACAGAAACCCAGAGATAGGGGGAATTCTAAGGGATCACTCCCAGGTCCTTGAGAAAGACATTTCTGGTTTGTAAAACTGGCAAGAATCTGGGGTAAGAATTATATCTTAAAAAAAAAAAAGGAAAAAGAAATTACAAATTAAAGTTTTCAAAGGTAAATGCTCTATGAAGAGGGAGCTCAGGGGCCCAGAGTTAGGAAGAGCCTGTCTAACATCTAGTCAAGCTAAGGGGGACCTTAGGCTGTTTGGGTCACAAACTGGCTCAAAACCTGTTGATCACATACAGAAACTAACTTCTCAAGCTCTCTCTTTTCCTCAGTCAGTTTTGGGAAGAACAATAATGTAACTTCATTTAGGTGGACAATTTAATGTATGCACTTGATGGAAGAAGAAACTCTCACTAGAAAAGGTAAATACCTTCACCCTACTCACCTCCTTGGGAAGTGATGGACCTCTATCAATGAGATTCAAGAGCTTATTTTCCTAAGCACTGTGCCAGACATGAAATAGTTTATTATGACATCCTTTCTTCTTTTATACCCTGTTTATTCCCCTTATCCAAATCACTGTGGGGAAGGCTAATGAAGCCGGAACTGGGGACTGGAAGTTAGTGTAGAATAGGAAATCTGGTCAAATAGAGGAATGGAGGCCATCAGAGTCTGGGAAGTTGGAAATGCCCCAGGAGATTGGAATGTCAGTGTCTCCAGAGCCCTTTTATCACCAAGGTTACCTGCTTAACTGCCCCTCCCAAAAAGCTGCAGGCAGGGAGTTGCTAATTAATGCCCCCTGGGACCCTGCCTGAATCTCCATGTGGCCCTTCCCCCTGCCATTTGCATCTCACCTTTTTGCTGTGTCACCAGGGCCTAGTCACATAGGCAGGAAAGAGAAATAGATAAGGGTCCAAGGAAAGAACAGAATAAAGAGGACTCTAACCTATAAAAAATGTAGGATGCGCTCAATACTGGTTATTCTAGAACATCAGCCATGCCCCGCTTCTCCCTCTGGGAAGAAGTTTGTTTTACTGCCTTTAAATAAAACCTGCTTAATATGCTTGCCTTGGTGTGCTTCTCTGGCATTATACTTCAACATCTGAGGAAGCAGAACTCACTGGTAAACAGCAGTATCACTAACAGGTATAGTTTTTATTTCATCAATTATGTACATACTAATATGTACCTTAACCCTGAGCCTGAGCAAGGTTTAAGGACATTGGTTACTGAGGAGGATATAAATCCTTTGTATGTGCCAGATAGCTCCAAAGAGAATGGAGGGGGATGGCACTTTTGGATTTTATTAGCATCATCAGAATCATGCTGTAGGTAGCTCCCTGTAATCACACCAATGAAAACAATGAAACCCTTTTTGTTGGATAAAAACACATTAACCTTTGTGTTAAGAAATTTATCTTTTAAGTTCAGAAACAACTTCTGAGGTTGCTATTTTCTTCATTTTGAGCATGAGAAAACTGAATTATAGAGAAGCTAAATAACTTGCACAAGAAACAGCACTGTGATCAATATTCATATTCATTACAATTAGGATCTGGGGTTTAATTCCATATTTGCTGATTCCAGTGTCTGTGCTTAGCAACAGGACAGCTCCTTCCTTCCTCCTTTCCTTCCTTTCTTCACTACCTTCATTTTGTTTTCCTGCTGTTACCCTTTGTAACCGGTGTCGAGTTCTGCTTCCTCAGGTGTTGAAGAATAACGCCGTAGAAGCAAACCAAGGCAAGCATGTTAAGCAGATTTTATTTAAAAGTAGTAATAGAAACTTCTCCCAAGTGGGAGAAGGGGGGCCATGGCTGGCTGATGTTCTGGAATCCCCCAGAAGTGAGCGCACCCTCCATCTTTTATAGGGTTAGGGTCTTCTTTTGTTCTGCCCCTTCCTCTGACCTTTATCTCTCCTTCCTGCCCAAATGGCGGTGGTGACACAGCAAAAAGGTGAGGTGGGAATGGCAGGGGGAAGGGCCACATGGAGATTCAGGTGGGACCTGGAGGCCTTAATTAGCAACTCACTGCCTGCAGCTTTTGGGGAGGGGCAGTTGAGCAGGTAACCTTGGTGATCAGAGGGCTCTGGAGACACTGACATTCCAGTCTCCCAGGGACGTCTCCAACTTCCCAGACTTCATTCCTCAATTTGACCAGATTCCCTGATTTCTACACTAACCGCCTGTTAAATCTGGCTTCACTGCCTTCCCAATTTTCTTAGAGTGTCTTCTTTAAGCCTTCTCACAAATTTGAATAAATTATTATTTGGGGGAATATCACATGCCCCCAAATTAAACACTTTTACATTTGAGCAGTTTGAATAATATAATATAGGTGACTCTCTAAATGAAAAGCCTTACCCTGAGTGAAGGGTTATGGAAAATAATATTCCTATAAGATAATTCTCCAAGAAAATGGACAGTGTGGTTCGAGAAGTGGGAAAAGAAATTGGCAGAACATTCAACTTCTCCCAGTGCATTCCTGAAACAAGGAGCCCTAAAGGAAAAGGGTGGATATGGAATGCTAGGCCCTACACCTTGACCTTCCCCATGTCAACCTAGTCCTGAATGACATTGGGCAAGATTTGAATACTCATCCTTTGGTGCCTAATTTCAACCTGTACAACTAGCCCCTGATTGTCGAAACTGCACATACACAATGATTACATCATCCTCCTCATACCCTATAAAACCAGAATCCCCCCTGTAACTGAGGACCATCTTCCCATCTGGAAAGTGGACCCAAGTGATGCCCAAATCTGTGAAGGGATAAAGGCTCTGAATCGGTACAGGTCTGCCTTCTGTTTCCATTTCCTTTTTGTGCTTACACTGAATATTTATAGTAATTTTAAAATAAATGAAAGAATAAGATTAATTGGAAAATTTTTTAAAAATTGTATTGTCATTGGCATAAATTTATATTAAATTATAATTCAAATATAACCCTCTTAGTGTATTTCATTGATTAAAGGTAGAGGATATTAATGATGAAATGCATTCTTAGAATTGTACATTTACACCTTCAATAAAATGGTTGAGGTTGTTCCTAATATGTACATAATTAATGAAATGTAAGCTTTACATGTTGGAGTGCCCCACAGTGTTTGGATGAAAACAACACAATGATAAACGAAAAGGGCATATTCTCTCTACTACTTGCTAACACAGTGCCTAGGAAAATAGGCTCTTGAATCTCACTGTTAGAGATCCATGGCTTCCTAGGGAGGTGAGAAGGGTCAAGGCTCTTACCTTTGTAAGTAAGAGCTGCTTTTTGCATTCAAAGTAGAATGGATAACTACATAGAAATGCGACTGGACAAAAGGATAGGTCTAAATGAAACAGACCAAAGAAAGCAAACTCAGCAAGGTCTGTTTAGATTCTTCTTGGCCTCTCTGGGTATCATTCCTTCCTCCTGAGGAAGGCTCATGACTCCCCTAGAATGAGGAGTTTTACTAGGGACGACTCCTACTATGAGGTGCTATTATCAGACAGGGTGAGCCAGAGAATTTCTTTACGGCCAACTTCAATACAGAAATGCAGGAAGATATTAAAGTATGATTTCTAGTTTTTATGGGCCACCTTGGGAAAGAAGAATTCTCATTTCTTAGAATTTCTTCATGGGGAGGTAGAGAAGGATAGGCAAAAAGAGGAAGACAGAAGGAGGTCAAAAAGGATTTCTGAGTCCCTTCCAGAGTCTTCCATTTTAAAGCACTCAGCATGCCAAAACATAAAGAATCTGGGGTATCATTTTCTAAGCCCCAGCATTGCAGACAGAGCAAGAGGACAGTCTACAAGCCACACTGGCATAACATTTGATGGAGTTTGGGTTTATTGAGATTGTTGAGGAATAGCTCTGAGTTGAGCCTATAGTAAGCAGAGAAGAATGTCTGCTTCTGTTATGATATTTAGAACTCCCTGGTATTAAAACCATAGCCAAATTCATGGGTGAGAGGCTGGAGGAACATTATCACAACTTGCCATATGGTTTGCTCTGTTTACTAAGCAAGGCAAAAACAGGTGGGCAAAAAGAGAGAGCAGGAAATGGAAAGAGAAGTGAGAAATAGAAATAGCAACAAAGGTTTCAAGCTTACCACAGCTTGTTCTTTTATTTCAAACCCAGAAAATAGCTCTGGGCACGTTTGCCTTGATGAACTGGAAAAGTTCCACACATTAAGGCCAGCAACCCTGACATAAGGCCTTTATTGAGAATGAATACATCTTTTCGATGAAGGGCTAATCTTGTACAAACACATTGCAGGGTGTTTTCGGGTCCTCTAATGACCCCCAGCCTCTCTCTTGCACCATATTGTTAATGGAGAGGATATTTGTGTTAAACATTGTGCAAATTAAACTGGTGGATTATTTTCCTTGCATTTTAAAAATATCACTCTGCCCTGTGGCCAGACCATTCCTAACAGAAACAAAATATAACTGAAATTTTCTTTGCTTCATTAGTGGAGGCTTGAGAAAATTTAAAGAGACTGTTTAACTTCCTTTCTTGAAATATGCCTGTATTTTTCTTTCTAAGACACTGTAGGATAGCAGTGGCTTAAGAATAGGAATGAGATTATTGTATACGGGGTGCCAAGTTGATTTGACCATTTGGGTATTAATTTATTTAAAAAGTATGTGCATGTTCCCTGTGTGCCAAACATTACAGTGGAAGCTGGTAATGCAGTGGGAAAAAAGACAACGTTGTGTCCTTACACAGCTTCCCTTCCAGTATAGTGCTGGGTCTACATACAGATGGAAACCAGTGTAGGAAACTGCCCTATACATTGATTCTCTCATAACCGTCAAGAACTCACCTTGCTTGGTAGCATGGTGAGTATATCATGTTATGAAGCACCAATTTCCACTTCCTTGACAGTTCAAAGTCTCTATGTTTTCAATTTACTCAATTTATTACTTAGCAAATAAAAGGCTAAGATAAAACAGTAGCCTTCTGACAGTGCTGATTTACCAACCCATCTCTGCTATTATTTATCAATAACGTTTCCAAAGGAGCGGGTAAAATAACAACATGGTGACCAAGGAAAAATAGCCTATCATCTCCATTTACACTGGAAATCTATGTCACATTCCTAAATGCACCAGCTACTGGCAAGACCCAAGGGACAATCCTGGGACCATAGGGGAGAGGTTCATCATCTAGAATGCTTTCAGAATCAAGTTCCAGGTAAGTAGTAGGGATTAAGGAAGTGGTTCACTTCATGCATCAAACATAAGTAAATAAATAAAATGTGTTCATGCAGCAAAATGTTTCTCGGACACAGTTTCATTCATTCTACCAACCCCGGGTGAGTTCTTAAAGCCATGAAACTTTTATACAAATTAACTGTCACAAGGTGTAGGAAAGGAATTGTGATGCTAAAGAATTTAGCATCATGTCACTGATACTTGTTGTTTCCCTTATGATGTTATCGAAAGAATCAAAGGAGAAGATATTCATGAAGGTGTTTTCACAAACCCAAAATGACCTTCCCTATGAGAAGTGGTAAGATTATTACAGTTGTGTTAATGCAACCCAGATAGAGAGACAGCATGGCTTTTACTCACAAGGTCATTGTACCTCAGCAAAGCACATTTGGATTTTGTTGATGCCATCATTCAGACATGCTTGAGGTAGGTAACTCTGACCCTTTATTATCTCCAGTGCTTTTGCTCTGCTGAGTTAAAATAGAACAGCGTACCTCCTGCCCTCCATCTGGGTGGAACTATATGTGTGGGTTATAAATCGAGACCTATTATAATGAAGAAAAGAGGAAAGAGAAAATAGCTTGCTTATCAGTTTGTCACAATATGAGGGTATACAAAGTATTCTCATGCTGTCTTCAGAGGAAGAAAATTGATTTTCCGTTCAACAAATATGTGTGGCCCAAATTTCTAGAACCTGGCCCAACATGGCAACTGCAAAGCTGCGTGAAAGCTACCCAGAGGATGGTATTTTGAGGGGAGAAGCTAGGACAAGACCAGAGAGAGAATGCTGAGACAAAAATGCAGAACAAAAGGACATGCAGAACAAAAAAGCTATGAAAACAGAAAAATATTGTTAACTCATGAGTACTTAACAGTGTCCAGAATACAAAGGGCTATTCCTATGTCTTTGCCTGTAACTCCTGCATGCAGACCCATGTGCTCAGACACACCCTCTCATAGATTGCATTTCTCCAGGACTAAACTCTGCAAATAAGATTGAGAAAAAGAACTTTTCCAAGTGATCCTAAAAATTACCAGAATACGAAGAGAAGAAAGCCAGTACAAAGTATGTTGGTGAGCTTGTCACTGCTCCAGGAAACAGGCAGTTCATTAATTTGTCAGGGACTCCATATCCACCACACATCCAAGTGAAGGTGTAAAATACACCTTAATGTAACTGCACATGAAGAGCAAAGAAACGGAGATATCCATCAACATCCATCCAGCCTTCTTTTCTTTTGTTATAGTGGTGATTGAACCCAGGGGCACTTTACAACTGAGCTATATATCCCAGCCCTTTAAGGAATTATATGATGAGACTGGCCTCCAACTTGGGATCCTTCTACATTAGCCTCCTCAATTGCTGGGATTAGTCACTGCCCCTGGCTCATTCATCTTTCTCTAAAGCCTACTCAGAAGGACAATAAAAACCAGGTTCTTTTATACTCTTGGAATGAGGACACTCTTGATGTTCCTCTTAAAAAAGTGTTGAAGCATTTTCAGGAGGAAGCCGCAATGTTTACTGAATGACTAGAGCTGACCAAATGGGAAAAGTATTCAGAGTGTCTGCTATACACAGGACTGTCCTCGGACTGTACGATATTTACATGTAGTTTTTCTCACTTGAAGCGGATCCTTATTACTCACTTTTATCAAATATCCACTGTGAAAAGACATCTCAGGCTGGGAAACTGTTTCCTTCATATTACCATCTTCTATTCAAGCATCTAGAGTAGTGGTGTCAATTAGAAATGTTAACAAATGCTGCATTTTTCTAAAAGTTAATACGAAACAGATGAAATTAATTTTAATGCTATCATTTTTAACACAATATGTCTAAAATAGCATTACAACATGGACATAGAAATATTAATGATATATTTTACCTTTTTCTGGTAGTCTGATAGAGATACACATTTTACACAACATAGCATTGACAATTGCTTTTCTAATATTCAACAGCCATATGTAGCTAGTAGTTACCATACAGGACAGTAAGGATCTAGGGCTCCTCCACTCTATGTCTGGAATGAAGAAGGTTTATAATCTCCTAATACTTGTGGGGCACAAAAAGTTAGTACTTCAGCTGGATGTTGAATGACAGATGCGCAAGCAATATCTATGAGAGTTTGACATCAGCTTTCAAGGCAGACATATTATATTGCTTCCAAACAAACACACGTTTTCTTAAACTCCCTCTTCTCACACCCTCCCCAAAACAAAGACTTGTAGCTATGCCAAAGCTCACAAAGACTCTAGGTGTGAGGCTTGGGGACAACCTTCCATTCACTGCAATTAAACTTCTACTGCAATTAAGTTTGTGGCAAAGTAAGGAAGGATGTTATATGTGCTCTCCTCATAACATATCTCAAGATTGATACTCTTCCACAATGTATCTGATCTGGTCCATATGAATGATGGAATAAAGTGAAAGTACTGGTAAATCAGCCCTGAGATCAAGTTGTTGCAGTGACTATCTTGCTACATTCTGCATTGCTTTAGGGGAAGGCAGTATCCATGTTCAAAGAATAGCCCTATAATGAAGAACTCATTCCTGCAAGTCTCATGAGTGAGCTTAGAAGTGGATCTTCAGTCCTGATCAGGTCTGGGCTTAATAAGGGACTGTATTAGGTCTAGAAATCTTCCAAAAATGATCCAGGTCCTCAACTAAGTAGAAGGGAAAAAAACGTTTTTCTCATAGGGCTCAGTGCAAATTCTGAGACTTTGTGTCAGAGGCAAATGAAAGTACAGTTATGCCCCCAGTCTAGAATTTCACCTAGGATCAAAAGGTTTTGGTCATCCCTAGGGCCTATATTCCAGAAATGTTAACTACATTTTAACGAATGTTAACTGCATTTGTAAGGAAGCCATACCATTGGGCTTAGCATACAAAATGCTTTATGGGAGCTTCATTAATCTTATTAAATAACATGTCTTTTCCGTTCATTGATTAGACACACAAATCATTCACTCCCATAAGGAATTGCAAAAGAATCTAAAGTCACTCAAAACCCAGCCTCTTGCTAACTGTGGTTGTCAAGGTAACAAACTTCTTACAATTCCAAGTAACCAGACCTCTGCAGAGTATTTTGAAGCCACTGTAGGTATTAGCCAGCCTCCTGCCTCCCACTTCTTAGAACAGTTTCCAGAGACATTCTCCAGAGAACTAATCAAGATATTAAGTTTATCCACAGAAAACTAGAATGCAAATACCCTGTAGCAAGTTAGAAGAAATAGGATATTATTTGTATTCCATCAGCCTTAGATGCCAAGTTCTTTGGAGTCAAATGGGAGCCCCCTCTGCTGTTAGTGCTTATGACGGCAGCTGTATCCATGCCAATACCTCAAAAGGTTTGGGCTGTAGGATGAAAATTTTACATGCGTCTTTAAAGTGAGCACAGTGATGATTGCAAATAGAACTATTTCTTAATTGTTTTCATTGAGGACAGGAATTTTAAGCCTTATCTCATGCTTCAAATATTAATATTACGAAATAAGAGTATTGTTTCTTTGTTTTGAGGAGAACTAGGCACTGAACACAGGAGCACTCAACCATTCTACCACTGAGCTATACTATCAGCCCTTTTTTATTTTTTATTTTTTAATTTGAGAAAGGGCCTCACTAAGTTGTCAAGAGTGATTGCAAGCTTGGTCATCCTCCTGACTCAGCCTCCTGAGTTCTTGGGATTGCATGTGTGACTCAATACATTTTGCTTATGCTCTTTTGAAAGTTGAGGAAATTAAGGATCAGTGTGTGACTGAATTCTTACTAAGTGCACACAATTATTAAGTTAGAGGGACCTGACAGGAACTGAAACTGTATGATTTTCATGGGAAGTAACAGAAATATTATCAAGATGCTTCAGAGAGACATGTCCAGGAGTAAATGAGGGGGCCACTGGAATCCAGTAATCATAGAGAGCTTCAAAGCTTACTCATTTATATTCTTCAGTATGACATAATCAAAATAAAAATACATTTTTTAGTCCATTAGTAGGGTTCAAAGAAAGTGGAAGTTTCTCTAAATAGTAAACTCATTCAGTTTGCTATAATAATGAAGTGATACACATCATTCATGCATAAACCTTATTCATGAGGACTATGCACATTTGCTTTGGGCCTAAATATTTCAAATGGTCCTTCTTTCATATATCTTGGTTGCACAAACCTCAGCTTTTTATATTACTGGTAAATATAGACATGGTTCTCTCTTCCCTGAGAAAAACTGGAAATAATGCAACATGCTCCCAAAATGCTTTGTGTCTTAGAGTAGGTTTGTAAAGATGAAAAATAGCATAGCTCTCAAATTTTTTCATTGTAGAAAAAGGTTAATGCAGTTCTAGACAGAGGTCAATGCATTGATCAGTGTAGCTTCAAAGAAGGAGGCCAGTCTTTTCACAGTGTTTACAATGTCTCAAAATGATCAAAACATTGTTGATTTTACTTTGGTCTTTTTGTTTATTAAGCAAAAAATTCAATTTAAAATTATTCTATAAAATAGTAATTGTCAAATAAATCTATGTGTAGCTCCATCAAATATATTTATTTTAATGGCCCTTCTGAAATTTTCATTTATAAATACCATACAAAAATTTTTAATTTCATAGGTACCATACAAAAAATTGAAGAACTAGGACTATAATCATTTATAAATGAAAATTAATAGAAATTGAAGGGTAAACGGAAAAGATAAGACGTGTTTTTTTCCCTCCATCTCCTATTTCCTGGAAAGACTGTCTTTACTGAAGGTTAGAATGTGCTTTCTTGCCCCATGGTGTACAAAGGAACCAAATCAACCTCTTGTAGGCTTACATTACTGACTGATATTTCTGAAAAAAATACGAATGCCTTTGGTTTTTCCTTAAAATTTATTTTTTCATTCACCTGTAACTGCCTCTGCTTTCACTAATCACTTTTTCATTCATTTAATCATTCAACATATTATTTGTGGAACACGCACTGTTGCTAGGTACTGGCTTTGAGTGGTTTACACAAGACATTTCTCTAGCCCTCTTGGAATTTATAGTATGATAGGCGAGAAAGATGCTAAGCACATATACATGGAGATAAATAATTTCAAAGAAGTAGTTAGCATAGTGAAGACAAAGAAAGCAAGTGATCTAAAAGAATAAGAAATCAAACTTTAAAATTAAGATTGTGGGAACAGAGGGGATGTGATTAAGTAGTATAGCACTTGCCTAGCATTTGGAAGACCCTGGGTTTCATTCCCAGCACCACAAGAAAAAATTATTTAGATTGACTAGTCACCAGGAAGAATTGACATTTAGGAGGAGACCAGAAGAATGCAGAAGAATATCCCAGGTGAGGAAGACCCCGGGCAGTGGGGAAGCTGCATACAAAGGTTCTTGAGAAAGAGAGAGCTTGGTGCTGCCTCTGAAATCTTGAGGAGTTCCTCCACACCTTCATTTGACTCTCAGGTCATGGCACTTTATACTTTTATTTCTTTTTAATGTATACATTCTGTTTTCAAAGCCACTGAGGGTACAGTACTGGTTTAGAGCCATTTTATCACCTATCATAAAAGCACCCTGCATTCCAGGATCACAAACCTAAATGCCTCCAGAGTTTAGACTGAGAAAGTTGATGAAGAAGCAGCATTTTATCCTTCACTCAGAGAAGGGGACTCTGTCTTCTTGACTGAATCAGTCAAGCTCCTATGTATTCTTAATATAACACAGCTATGTGGAATCTCACACCAGATCAAAGTCTGTTTAAACATCTCTTAGGGCCTTTTCTCCTCTGGCTTCTAAATCAGATGCTGATGACTCTCATTAACAGAGCAGAATCTGTGTTTACACAGGGAAATAGATACTGGGAAATGTCATTCCCAACTGCTCTTCTGTAATGTACCTTTTCAACTCACCATTTGTAGTTTTCCCTTCAGCTATGTTTAAACCTCTGAACTGTAATAACAATGTTCTGCTTCCTTCTAGCATGATGTGACTTCCACTAATCAACCAAAAACATGTCTTATTTCATCCCCAAAAGTAGAGATACTAACTTTAAGTCCTTTGGGTATAAACCAAGGAGTGGGATAACTAGGTCAAAAGGTGGGTCCATTCCAAGTTTTCTGAGGAATCTCCACACTGCTTTCCAGAGTGGCTGAACCAATTTGCAACTCCACCAGCAATGTATGAGTGTGCCTTTTCCCCACATCCATGCCAACATCTGTTATTGTTTGTGTTCTTGATAATAGTCATTCTAATTAGAATAAGATGAAATCTCAGAGCTGTTTTAATTTGCATTTCTCTAATTACTAGAGATACTGAACATTTATATTTATTGATCACCTGCACATCTTCTTCTGTAAAGTGTCTGTCCAGATCCTTGGTCCATTTATTGATTGAGTTCTTTGTATTTTTGGTGTAAAGTTTTGTAAGTTCCTTATAAATTTTTGAGATTAGTGCTCTATCTGAAGTGTGTGTGGAAAAGATTTTCTCCCACTCTGTAGCTCTCTTTTCACATTATTGATTGTATCCTTTGCTGAGAAAAAGCTTCTTAGTTTGAGTCCATCTTAAAATTAGTATACTACAGTAACACAGCCACATCAATGTTCATAGCAGCTCAATTCACAATAGCGAGACTGTGGAACCAACCTAGATGCCCTTCAACAGATGAATGGCTGAATGGCTAAAGAAGCTGTGAGATATATATTTATATATATATATATATATATATATATATATGTATATGTATACATATATATATATATACACACACACACACACACACACACACACACACAGACACACACACACACAATGGAATACTACTCAGCCATAAAGAAGAATAATATTATGGCATTTGCAGATAAATGGATGGAATTGGAGATTATCATGCTAAGTGAAAGAAGCCAATCCCAAAAAACCAAAGGTCGAATGTTTTCCCTGATAAGTGAATGATGATATAGAATCAGGTTGGGTGGGTAGGGGGTGAGAGAAGAATAGAGGAACTTTAGATTACAAAGAGGGAAATGAGAGGGGGAGGGGGAGGGAGTATGAAAATGGTGGAATGAGACAGACATTATTACCCTATGTACATGTACGTTTACATGAATGGAATGAATGTACATCATGCACAACCATAGAATGAAAATTTGTACCCCATTTGTGTACAATGAATCAAAATGAAGTCTGTAAAAATTAAAAAAATAAATTCAAAAAAGTGTAGAGATGCAAATTCCTTATGTTCCCAATACATCTTTTATAGTAGTCTTTTGTTTTCTATCTCAGTCATAATTACTACTTGATATCTTTTAATGCAAATATTAAATTTGTAGTATTACTCAACATTTTTAACATGTCTTATGAATGGTGTAGGAAGGAGAAATAGGAAATATGACTGACATACAAAAATATAAGTATGAAGCAATACAATTTCATTTTTACTATATGCATGTGTGAATATATAACCATGAAGCCCACTATTATGTACAATTAGAATGTACCAATAAAAATTATCTTAAACCAGGCATGCTTATGTATGCCTGTAAACCCAGCAACTATGGAGGCTGAGGCAGGAGGACTGCAAGTTCAAAGTCAGAGCCTCAGCATGGTCCTAACCCACTGAGCAAGATCCTGTCTCAAAATAAAAATTAATAAAAGGGCTGGGGATGTGGCTCAGTGATTAAGTATCCTCGGGTACCAAAAAAAAAGATACGAAATTTTAAAAATTGAAATATAAAAACAAAGCCCTCCTGTAATCACCCATTACAATCGTCATTTTTGCAAATGGTGACAGGCCATAGTTTCTTCCTCCACTGCTCACTTTATTTTGAGATAGCTCTTTGTTAGGGCCTTCTTTGTGTAGAGACCCAACCATCATTTACAAATAGTCTGAAATGTTAGTGTTACTATCTAAAACCTGTTGTTTCAGTCAATGTTCCAGTAACCATTAATACTGAAAATAACATTACTAGAAATGTGCTGGGCAAACCTTTCACTTCTAGACCATCTCCTTCATGCCTTTTGTAGATAATTACATCAATCATTCCAGTCAGAACAGTAATCCTCTACTTTGCTATTACTTCAAAGAAGGTGGGGACCCTAATGACCAGGTACCAATTTCAGCTACCATACACTGAAAATATTGTTGCCTCCTAAGTGAAACACCATTGTCACTAAGTCCTTTAAACAAGTAGAATCCAAAATTCAAGGAACAGGAAACAAAAATAATGTGACTAAGTTATTAGGGGAAATAGAGGTGTCACATGCACTTTCATACTGTTCCATTTCCCAGATCCTGTATTTTCTGACTACTAGACAAATGGCCCCATATATTAGTCAGAGGTTCAGAGAACACACACCTCAACACATAGCACCATATTTCATCTCAGGTTGTTACTCAGGTATGGAACCTTCAGTCCACCATTTCACCTGCTTCCATTAGTCCACTGGTGTAGAAGTCAAAATATGTGGATAAATTCAAGGAGACTGAGCACATTCTCTCATTTTTATTTTTAAATGAGTACAATGGTCCAAGACAGTGTTGTATGGGATACCTTGATTGTAAACAAAGCACTCTATAAGTGCTGGTGATGTCATGTGGGACAGAGAAGGCTAATCTACAAACAGAATTTATTACAGTCAGGACAAATCGAGGCCATTTCCATGACGGAAGAAGCCCAGTGTAGCTGACTTGTCCTAGGATGCCTGGTTCCTCCCGGCTTTGGGGAATAATGCTGTACTAAGGGTTCAGAATTGGCTTCTGTTATTAGCAGGTTGGGAATATATCTGTAGTGGTAGCTGGAAAATCAAGATATGTCTGTTAATTCCATGAATAAACATCCATCCCTGCTACCGTTGTCACTTTGTCACTTTGTTCATGAATCTGTTGAACAAAGCTGTTATTTCCACATTCACAAAGGATGCCTATGGTGAATGTTCACATAGGATATAGAGGTATTCATTTTCTACCATTCTGAGAGGTCCATTTGTGTAAGTCTTCACCAATTTTTAAACCATATCTTTCTAAATTTGTACTATGGTCTAGTATTTACTTATTTATTTATTTATGTATGTATCTATTTTTGTGATCTTGGGTCAGGCAAAGGCTATTTTTTTCTTTCTTAAAAACTGTTTTCCCCAGATTTATTAAATAAATGAAATATTAACAAATAAAAATATATTTTTACAGTGTACAATGTGATGTTTTGATACATGCATACATTGTGAAATGATTAAATCAAGCTCATTAACACTACTGACATACTTATTTTTGTGGTGAGAACATTTAAGATCTATTCTCATAGCAAATTTCAAGTAAAGAATTCATTATTATTAATTCACCATGCTGTCCAACAGAGCTCCAGAATTTATTCTTCTTAACTCAAACTTCTCACCCTTTGACCAACATCTTCCCATTTTCTCCAATGCCCTCAAACTCTTCTACCATTCTACTTTGTGCTTCTGTGAGTTCTACATTTTAATATTTGTGTATCTTTACATTTTACATTTTTATATTCCATATAAAGTTAAATTATGTAATATTTCTCCTTTCATGTATGGTTTTATTTTACTTAGCATAGTGTCCTTCAGGTTCATCTGTACTGTTTACAAATGAGAGGATTTCCCTCTTTTTAAGGTTGAATAGTGTTCCTCTAGGGAGATGATATACACATATATATGTATAAATTACATAGCTATATGTAAATTATATAACACATAGTTATATATAATATACATTTTACATATATATGATATTATGTAACCTATGTAGATAGTCTTTTTCCATTTGTCCATCAATGGACACTTAAGGTAATTCCATCTTGGCCATTGTTTATGTAACGGTAAACATGGGGGTAAAAATCTCTCTTCAAAATACATTTTTTTAAAGTGGGGGTAAATGGCAATTTATTTCAAGTAAGATTGCTGGGTCACATGGTTTATTTTTAATTTTTAATTTTTGAGTATCTTCCACAGTGTTTTCCAAAATGGTGGTGCTATTTTATATTCCTACCCAAAGTGTTCAAGGGTTCATATTTGTCCACATACTTGCCAACAGTTGCTATCACTCATACTGTGATAATATGTACTCTAACAAGTCTCATTGTGGTTTTAATTTGCATTTCCCTGATGATTAGTGTTGTTCAATTTCTTTTAATATACCTATTGGCAATTTGCACGTCTTCTTTAAAAAATATTTATTTAGATCCTTTTAGTTGGGTTACTTTTATGTTATTGAACTTTAAAATTTTTCCTTATGTATTTTGGATATTCACCCTTTATCAGATATATGATTTGTAAGTATTTTCTCCTATTTGTCTCTTTGCAGTTATTGTTTTCTCTGTTATGCAAATATTTTCTAGTTTGAAACAATCCCATTTGCTTATTTTCACTTTTGTGCCTGTTTTGAGAATCTTATAAAAAAAAGTTTTATTTAGGCTTAAATGAACAAGCTTTTTTTCCATGTTTTCTTCTAGTAATTTTAGAATTTCAGATCTTATTCATTTTGAGTTGACTTTTGTACATAGTGTGAGATAAGGGTCTAATCTAATTATTCTGCATGTGGATATCCTGTTTCCCAACACAATATGTAGAGGAAATTGCCCCTTCCCACTGGAAATATTTAAAACCTTTGTCAAATATCAAGTAAATGCATGGATCGATTTCTGAGTTTCTATTCTGTTCTATTGGTATGTATCTTTTATGTTATTATCATGCTGATTTGATCCTATGATGTTTCAGCATATTTTTAAATCAAGTAGTATGATGCTTCTTGGCTTGATTATTTTGTTCAGAATTGCTTTGGTTATCCAGGTGACATTTTGTTTCATACAAATTTTATGACTTTTTTCTATTTCTGTGAAAAAATGCCATTGGAATTTTGATAGACATTACATTGAATATGTAAGATAGTAGATATTACATTGAATATGTATGCACATTTGTACAATATTAATTATTCAAATGCATGAACACAGAATATATTTCCATTTGTTTTTGTCATTTTCAATTTATTCCAATACAAATTTAGATCTAATTATTTGTACATATCTTGTTTTATCCAAAGAAAATGACCAGATGCATCATACAAATTCAGACCAGTTGATGGAATTTCCTTCTCCATTTCACTTTATGGTTGCCTCAGAGTGAAGTTTTTATGCTGCAAATCTGCTTTAAAGTTGTGGTAACATATCATCCACAGCTTTCTATCAATCAGGTCATTATTTTCCTCCTCATAGTATAGTTTAAAAAAAACTTTGTTGAGGTCATATGATATAGATTGATACAGAGATAATATGCAGCAAAAGTATCACTTCCACTCCATTGAATGTTATTGTGCATGCCTCAAGTTATGGCTTTTATTCATTCATTAACCTATAAGTAGCTCAGGTTGCGTGTATCTCATTTCTTGGAAATTCATTTCACACAAGTGTGCAGTAGCTGGGCATGAGTTTTCTGTATATGAGAATATAATTTTGCTCTATAACTCTCTGTGTGGGGGGGGATATTGCTTCACTGTGCTCTGAGTTTTAAGGATTTGCCAAAATTTTCATACCAGCATCCATAATTCAGTATTTGGATAGGGAACATCATTGGATTTATTAAGTGATATTTTTCAAATTAGAAACTTACAGCAACTTAGACTAGTTACAAAGCATTATTTTGTTTTGAGACCTAAACTCAAAATTGATCTCAGTTAAAGCCACAGGTTTGTAAATTATTTTATAAAAAGTTTAAAACAACCTGTTCCAATATAGGACATGTTGCCTTTAGAAAATACCTACTAAGTGTTGTGCTTTTATCTTGATGGTAGGTGATATAAAGTGATAGGATTATTCATCAATTTTTGAGAGACAACTGACATGCCCCAGTTTAATAAACTCCCATAAACTTATCAAATTTTAATATTTGAATTTTCATGGGTTTCTCTCTCACATTCTGTTATGCAAGTGTCTTCATATGGAATTACACAATTGTGAACTGTTGGTGACCAGGTACAAATAGCATTATTTCACCATTCACCATATTTAAGTAATGCTCTGAATAATGACAAGATGACAGCAGTTACTGTTGATTATAGAGAGTTGATGCAGTCTTGGTAATAACATGGTAAAATGGTAAAAGTGCATTGCTTTTTCTACCAGGTCAAATCAAATGGTTTGTAGTAAGTTTGAAGAAAATATGAAAAGCTACACACCCAAATTCCTGGGCTGCGTTTTTGTGATGCAGTAGAGACTTCATCTAGAACAGGAAATATAATTGTAGTCACCACCTAATTACTTTGACAATAACCAATAGTTTTCCTCCAAGGTCATTGTATTGCATAGACCAAGCAGGGGCATTAAATAGAGATGTAATAGGAATTACTATCTTTGAATTTTCAAATCTTTGCTGATTATACTAATATCCTAAATTCTACCAGGAAATACTAAAGGATTTGGATTATGCTTTTACTAAGAAAACACAGTTTTAAGGGATTTCCTCCTGACACTATTTATCATAATAGACCTTAGATAGCCTGTGCAGGCATTCTGCTACTTGTTGAGGATGTATTTTCAAAGGATTCTTTCAGCAGATAGAGAAATACCCAGATAAATCTATCGCCCACTGTGATATGTATCCAGGGGAAACCCCCTTTTTTTTGGGTGGGGGGTACCAGAAATTGAACTCAGGGGCACTCGACCACTGAGCCACATCCCAGTCCTATTTTATATTTTATTTAGAGACAGAGTCTCACTGAGTTGCTTAGTGCCTCACTTTTTGCTAAGGCTGGCTTTGAACTGAATCCTCCTGCCTCAGCCTCCCCAGTCACTGGGATTACAGGACTGTACCACTGCACCTGGCAGAAACCACATTTTTTAACTTTATGTGCCTAGGTCCTAACTTTGAAAGATGAACTTTAGTGGCATTTGAAGTCAATTTGGTTAGATCAGAGCTAGTACCTGGTTATATTCCTTTCCTCAAGTGTTGAATCTTCTTCAATTGGCCACAGGACCCTCTATAGGAAGCAAGCTTGAATATTTGTAACAGTTATTTTGGAAGATTATAATATTCTACCAAAAGGGAATTCATTTTCCCCTTCATTCAATGGATTTGGGTTCTGAGATTGTCTCAGTTTAGAGAAATGAGAAAAAGGTTATAACTCATTTAAGATCTAGAGATTTTTCATTATTCATTTTTTATATAAATAAAGTAAGACTATAATAGCTTTCTAAACTATATTAGTCCTAAGAACATCGTGTTTAATTTGCCAGCACAGGATATATCTGAACCAGAGCATTTTACTACTTTGCTATTGCTGTCCATGTGGGTAATAATATTCTCTTGTTTCTGGAGATTTAATTGCTGCTATGTGTCCTCAGCCAATCTGTGATCATATTGTCTCCATTTAAATCAATGCATCATTGCAATGCCTGTTTCACACTACCATGCCTGTCTTGAAGAGTGGAACTTCTATACTAGTTACAAATGTGCTGTCAGTCCATGCTCTAAGGAAGGAGAGTTCTCTGGGTCCTCCTGGGGGACATAGTGAGAGTGGATAAGCTGACTTCCTATAAGAAATCAATTTTAACACTCTATTTCCTAAATCTTTATGTTCCTTTCTCTACAGTAAACCAAAGTATTTCTCAAAAGTCAATTTCATTTTATTAAACACTATTGGGTCCATGTTTTTGAAAACCTGTCAAGCAAAATATTAAAGTCACTCTCAGCTGTCAAATTAATGCACTGAGTCAAGAAACTTTGTTGAATATACTACTATTAAATTAAAGCCAGATTATTTTCCTCTATCCATGGTTTAATAATGGTTTGTAATACATCCCTGTATATTGCCAAGGTTTATGCTTCCCCCTACATATGTACATATACACTTCACATTACATATATTTTATACTAATAAACGTGTGTGTACATGTACGTGCATGTATTTGTACATACATAGACATATACATATTTATATAATACATATCTAGAAGCATTAGCAGAAACATATACACACATATGTATATGTACATCTCCTTGCTATAAGGAGTATGGAGTCAATGAAAGGGGGGGTAGATCTTCCAGAAAATCAGCATTCTTCTGTAGTGATAACTGAGATTGAAGGATGGTTTAGAGGCAAAATTGATTTAGCTCCTCATTGATGGAACAAGAATCTACATATGGTATCAAAGAAAATTCAATGGGATTTGGGATTTTGAAGTCCTCGTATTCTTTAAAATATACCCATATGTGATCAGATTCTCAAAATTCCATTCTTTTCTGATAACTGCTCTAAATTTCTGCATTGTGATTTAGCCATTTGAAGTGTCCAACTTGGGATTTAGTTTTCAAAAGTCTCAACACCCTCTAAAGTAGATGAAATTAAAGGTCATTTATATGGCAGTCAAATTAGCCCTTTACTGCCATTACTTGAGTCTTTCATACAAGTTTTACAGTATAGTAAGAAGGTATTCACCTCATCATTCCACCCCATTGCAAAAAAGAGAAAAAAGTGGTCTTTCACAGCCTTTGTTTCATAAGCATTTGGTTCTGGCAACCACAAAAGATAATTAGATACTTTGGGGTTTTTTTCTACTGCATGCACTGACTACCAGAATCTCATTTTACCACTAGTAAAGCAATGATTTCAATTTTAACCTTCAAAACATTGAACCAATCCCAAATTCTCATATTTGATGTTTATTTCCCTGTAACTTCTCCAAGTATAAATATACACTAGTCAGAATTCTCAGAATACATTGCACAAATCCCAATTACAATTTAAAAAAAAATATAGTGAATTAGAACCGTGTACATCTGTTCAAAGGCCTGGAGGAGAGAAATCACAGAGGCCACTGCTGACAATCAAAACCTGTAGCACAGAAGCAGAGGAAATCATAGAAGGTCATGCTACTGATGATGAGAAGACAACTGAGAGCCTACACTCACTTTTCACAGATAAATGAGAGTATTAAATATATCACTTTTCTCTAATACTACTCAAATTGATACTTGTTAACCATCACTTCATTCCAATACTGGGAGTGCACTAGGGATTGGTACAAATTTTGGCAACCTGGAGGATTTGCTACTTTGTTCCAGATCATTGTTTTCCAGTGGAAATGTAGTTGAAGTATTACAAGATTTCCTAAACTTTTAGAACATTACTCATTTGAGTAGCAGATAAAGCACTCTTTTTGTAGAATAGCTGATCAACAGGTTACCAATGTGTCAACTGATAACTGTACATAAAGCATAAGATTCACTTCTGCTAAGTAAATTATAGTACTAGATTTCACTGAAAGTCAGTTTTAACCCTTCTTATCTCTAAGATAGTTTCCAGGGTCTACTTTTAAAAAAATAGTGAGTGGCTTAAGGTAATATGCAGCCTAAAAATGAATAATGCATTTCACTTCTTTTCCAGTTAATTCCCAGCTTGTCTTTTTGTGCATGGCTAATCAGGCAGTTTCCTCTCTCCATGAAAATTGTGCCTAATAAATTTAGGTAGTCTCTTCAAAGCTGAGATAGGATTAGTAAAATTTAAAGACAAATGGTATTGCTAGTTTTGAATGGAAAAATTATATTCCCTGGTAAAAAAAAAAATCTCCATTAATTAAAGAGAGTTAATATTTACTGAATTTTAAAAAGAAAGAGAATGGAGTTATACTAAGAACAACAGGTACAGGAGTGACATGACCTAAGGAAGTGTAGCCTGAGAGTAAAGATTGGCAGCAAGGACGTGAGTCTTTCCTCAGACCATTTATACATTAGTAAGATACCTAATTATCTGTCTTCATCTTTTCTCCTAACTCTACTAATACTATACACTTAAGCTGAAGAAACCTACATTCATTATTCCTATTTGAATAAACTATGGGAATGCTGAAAACTGAAATGAAGCAAACTTCAAATGATGGAACTCAAATTATTTATCATGCCCATCCACATCTATCTTCAAGTGAGTTTGAGTATGCACAGAGGACGTGTAGAGAAGAACATTTTACATTGACACACTTGAGATTTAAAGATCTCTGGTCTTAAGAAGGGAAAGCAGTGATATAAAAGTCAGGAGGCCAGACAATAGCTAGATGGGCTGAGAAATCTGTTTCTAGAGCAAAGCCAAATATGTAGGGAATAAGTTGGGAAAGTTGCTTTGCTGATTGTCAGAAGGCAACCAAACTTGTGAGAAGAGATGGCAAAAGAGAACAAGGAAACGGAGAACTTAATATAACAAACAAAAGAAGAAAATGAATCTCTGCAATGTGACCTATTCATTTATTCTCCCACTCAATAATTATTAAGTCTTCATTGTGTTTCAGAAACTACCCTGTGTCTTAATACAAGAGATAACCTAGATCACCTGATCCTTGGGCCCAGCTCATTGCCCTTTAACAATTTTTTTTTTTATTTCCTTCTGTCTGTGGGATGCTCTGAACCCAAAGTCATGCCTTAAGAAAAGTTTCAACCAGCAGATGTGAAGCTTTTATTACTAAAATTGTAAAAATTAAAGAAGGAAATACAAATACTCATATCCTTCCTTTTATCCCAAAAGGCACTCAGTTTTGAGGTTTGTACAATAACATGTTAGTACTAGCACACAATTCGGTTTAGGGTAGGTAAAGTGTGAGAATGCACTTCTATTTCATTTCTTTTCCTGGTTTTGCATATCAGCATAAAAGTAGGATCTGTATGCAAAAAATGGCTTTGAATCTTCTTTACTGAAATGTTTTTATTCTCTAAATCAAGAATTCATCTGCAGTCCAGATCCAATATTTGTAGAGGCATCCTTAAATCCTGTTCAGAAGAACTCCATTTCTCTTTAAATTTGCTCATTTGGCACCTTGACTTTGGACGGCCCTCTTGTTATAAAGTCACATCTCAGATGTTCCTTATAAATAAATTAAACTTCAACTTCTATACAATAAGAGTTAAAATAATTGAACATAGTCTCTCACTGTATAAACCACTTTGAGGGAAAACTGCATAATTTTTGAGAAACATAAATATATATATAAACATATGCAGACACTTCAAGGTTACTAGGAAATCGTGTCACAAATCATTGCTTCAGTTATGTCAACATCTTAATGCCTCAAAAATGTTATCGTCTCTAATGACTGACATCTGCAGTGAAGGAACCTGGTTTGAACTGTGTACATGACAAATGAAAGAAACCAAAAAATTATAATTGTAATTATAATAAGACTTCTATAAATGGAAAATGTTATTATCCCCTCTACTGGTGTTATATTATTAGCTTATTTACTTTAAAGTGATTTTTATACAAATACTCATTTGGAACAGTATTAAGAAAATTTCAAAATTATTATGAATTTAATAAAACCATGACATGTATTAAATATTGAATTTATTTTAAGCACTTTTACATTATTTGGCAATTTAACCCTACCCAAAGTGCAAATCTACAAGGCAATTTAGTTGCTATCATTAATTCTTTATGAATTAGCTGTGACTATCTACTTTGCTCAGGAAGGTTCTTATACATCTAATTAGTGCTAATAGCAAATGCCTTTAAAATGTACAAATTGAAACAAAAAATATGACAGCAGTTATTCTTATCAGGAAAATGTGCAGACTCTAAGGCGTCTTATTAAGGGAGATAATATACCAGACAATTGAAAGATGCCAAGGAGTGCATTCATTTATATGTGTGATTATTTTTTCACACTGTGTACCTATGCAAATCAGCACCTTCAAAATCCCCATAAGCTTCTAACTGGGGGCCGGAAGGGGGGATTGGAATTTTTTTAACCCTGAATTGAAAAGAATGGAATAGTGGGAGAGAGAAAAAAGAGGGGAGAGAAGATAGTAACAGGTAGCTAATGCTAAAAGTAAAAATGAAGAACTAGATAATCTGTCCTTTAAGAAGTTGGTTTGTTCACCTAAATAATTTGTTTATGAAATATTTGGAAGGTGACTATTATGTTTAAATTATTGTGCCAATAATTGGGAATACTCCAGTGTAAAGGTATTGTTCCTGCTCTACAGCAGTTCACAATTTAATAGGACAAAAACCCAAATATAGAGTGGCAATTACTAAGATGATGTATATAGCAGGTAAAAAAGAAGCATGGGTAGTGTGGGTACATCTGCTTGACAATTTAAAGAAAACATAAGAATATAGAACATGTGAACTGAATTTTGCAGGAGGAGTAGGAGTTTGTTAGGTAGATAGAAAAAAAAAAGGTGAGGTCAACAGAGGAACAGGCATATGCCAAAGCATATAAACAGTATGCTGAGTGAAAAGAAACTGCAAGATGTGAGCTATGGCATAAGGTGCAAGCTCCATTTAAATACTGGTCAGTTTCTGGTTATCATCAGAAGAAAGAAAAGAGTAGACTGTTCCCTGAGAGCACAGTACTCCTAACCCATGAGAGTTTAAATTGAGTTGAAATTAAATTAAATACACTCTACCATAAGGTTTAAAGAAAAGAAAAGCTGTAATTTCAATTGTGGTACAAAGGGTTCAGTGAAGGTTACCAAGAACCCAGAGCTCATTGAGAAGTCTAATCATCTGGCAATGGAAGGAAATACTCATAGGTGGGTCCCATAATGATTAGAAGGTGCTATGGGTTTAAATATGAGGTAACCCCACAAAAGTTCATGTTAGGCAATGCAGGAATGTTCAGAGGTGAAATAATCACATTCTGAGAACTGCAACTTCATCAGTAGAATAATCCATCTGATGGATTAATAATTTGAATGGATTACTTGGTGGTAACTGTAGGCAGGTGGGACACTCTTGAGAAAGTAGGTCCCTGAGAGTGTGTTCTTGGGAATTATATCTTGTCCATGGCTTCTTGTGGTCTTTTGCTCTGCTTTCTGGCTGCTATGAACTGAGAAGCCTCAGTAATTTTTTCAGCCATGATGTTCTGCCTCACCTCAGGCCCAGAGCAATGGAGTTGGCCATCCATGGTCTGAACCGCTGAAACCACGCACCCAAAATAAACTTTTTCTTCCTCTAAATAATTCTTATGAGCTATTTTCATCACAGAAATGAAAGGTGACTAACACAGAAAGCAATCATTTACATGGTGGATGGGAAATGCAAAGTAAGGTCTTGGTCATAGATAGTAGAGAAGGAACAGGATCTGAGCAGGACTGAAATGGTAGTGTGGAGGCTGGGGTTGTGGCTCAGTGGTAGAATGCTTACCTTACCTGTGTGAGGCACTGGGTTCAATTCTCAGCATCTCATATAAATAAATGAATAAAATAAAGGTACATCAACAACTAAAAAATAAATTAATAAATAAAAATTAATTTTAAAAAATGAAAGAAATGGCAGTATACAAAATGCTTGCCTGTGGTTTTCCAGCTCATTAAAAGAAAATAAAAAGAATGACTGAACCATATAAAACTGCCAGTATATGACCTTTTGTGATCTATGAAAATGAAAATTTCATAGAGTTTATTGAATATTAACTGATTGCTTTCCCAGGAACTTTTAGTCTCCTAAAGACTTTACATATACTACCTAATTAAATGAAAACTTGCAGATAATCTAGAAAATAAATTCTCTTATCTCCAATATGCAGAGAGAAAACAAAAGATCAAAGTCATCAGGGATATACCCCAAGACCTAAAGCTACTAAGAAACTGAACAGCAACCTCTTTGTTTCCAAAGGCAGAGAATTTTCCAGTTTGCCAGAATCTTAATTTGTATTCTGAGAGGTTCAACAAGACAATGAACACTCCGAAATCCTATAACAAATCGAAGGTAGTTTGCATCAGAAGAGCTAGTGAACTGAGACCCAACCCTGACGTCCATAGGGGTTGCTTCCTATTTTTCCTTTCTGCTTCTGCACTCTACTTTCTTCCTGTCCTAGGTGTTCTTCTTACTCTCTCTGGAACTCATCCTCCTCCCCTCATTTCATCCCTACTTTTATTGACCTCTTTCTGCAATCATATACAAGTAGGTACACAACTGTAGTCACAGCACAGGTGAGGTTGTAGCAATGAACAATCATTTTGTAGAACCATATTTCAGATATGGACGAGCATTCAAGCTCTAGTTAAGTAAAAAATAATTCATAAAGTTAATAAGAATATCTGCTATTTAGCTAGTTTGTTCTTTTGTCAGGGGACAATGTCTGGGACAATATTCTAAGAGTTATCTCTGGGAAGAAAGATGCTTCTGCCCATGAAACTCTTTTCTACTGTTAATTTTATTAATAATAAGACAAAATTGTTGTACTATTATTTTCAAAACATCTATTTAATACACTTATTTCTGAAATATCTCTTCTGAAACATAGCTGGCTCTAAAGAAGACATTTCAACGGCTCCTCTAGCAGCTTCACCCTCAAGGGTCCTCCTTTCAGTGTTCTTTATTCACTTATTATTTTAAGATGTTTCAGTCATTTATCCCAAAAAGAAAACAATAGTAACAACTAGCTTCTTTAATTGCCTAAAACATCTTTTTTCTGAACTATTTTCATTAGTGCATTTGAATTATACAGAATAGTGAGTTTCACTGTGGCATATTCAATCATGCAAATAGCATATTTGATTACACCCCCTCCATGATCCTCCTTCTTGCAGTTTTGTTTTTTTTTTTTAAACTACTGATCTTCTGTTTTGTCTCCTGCTCCTTGCCACCAGCCAAAGTATTTTTCATTGCACCTTTCATTTGGATTCTTGGCCTTTTCTGAAAGGAAGAAGAGAGCCTAGATATTAGTTTATAGACCAACTCAGCATAAGGCTTTCTTAAGTAGAACTATTAGCCATGCCCTCTCAGGTACCAATGTTTTCTTTAACAAGCTATTGATTTCCTGAAGAAAGTAGAGATAGAAATCAAAATGCAGCTAAGAAAATGAAGAAGGCAGGTGGAAATAAACTGGAAAGGCAAGTGTACTTGGAACAGTATTAACGTGGAAAGGAAGATTCAATTATTAGAATAATGGATCTGAGATGGACCTTGTGAGGTCACAGTGTCCAAGGATGCCTATAGATAGACAGATACCCTGTTTTAGCCACTCCTGCAATCTGCCTTGACGGGTATGTTGCTGTGGTGATGCCTATTCTGTTCTTGACTCTGGAACCAAAAAATTTTACTAGCCCTATTCCATCTATGATTAATAATATAATTTGGTGAACTGGGTGGTTTGTATTTACCAAGCAGAGATCCTTTTGTCTCTCTAATAATCAGAAGACAGAATGTGAGGGAATCTGAGTATTTCTCCTCTTTGCAAACACTGCATGGGTCTGAACTGATGTGATGGTCTAGTATTGGATTGATAAGTCAGAGTGCTGAGATGACCCTTCCTTCACAGCATAGTACTCTCATTCTTCAGCAAAGCACAGGGAGGATTAGTGTACAGGTCCTCTGATCTCTGGTCATGTGTAATATTCACACATCATCTTTGGGCTAATCCTAAAATCTAACTAAAGCTCACTTCTTTACTGTATGAAATAGTGTGTGAAGCTTAGGGCTTGGACTGCCATTTCTCACTAGGAAAACTGCTCTATTTTCTGAAGTAAAAAATAATCATATCTGGAGATAAGTTGATCTTACCTGTGAGACATTACTCTATCATAGGCATTTCACAAAGCATTATAAATATAAAGATTTTACTAATTTGAAAGTGCTCTGCAAGCAAAACCGTGCAAAACATAAAACAGTTTTACATTCAGAGCCCCTGGTTTTCTGAAATTTAAAGTTATTTATTCTATGATTTCAGTGAAATCAATGTATTCCGTAAGAATAGATCTCATAGTCATTTACTATCTCTTTTACATATATAACCTGTACTTGATCTTATTTTGAAAAAAAGCATTTATCATAGCTAATTAGGTAATTATACTATTTAAATAGTATAGTCCAACATAATACATATTATCTACCTTAAAATTTCCACAAAACACTATACATGATAATTCAAGAAAAAAGCATGAATGTACAGCTGTATTTCTACCTTGGGGCTTTTTAATATCTTATAAATAACAAGCATGAATTGCTTAAATCCCTCAACAGAAATACAACCTTATAATGGTACTCTTGTCATGCATTATCCTTCATGCAATTCTCATCATTGTCTAATTAGAAAAGCTTCCATTTGTATCAATCATATACCTTCATAATTAATTTATTGCATCAGAAAAATTTTCATGTCCCACTACACTTATAACTCACAAGCTATTAGAGGAATTGATGTAGAAAAGGGGAATCCAACTATATTTATTCAATTCAAGGTTCTTAAGAGATTTTGGGATTCTATTTTTTTCTTTGCAATGTATCTAACATATGCTAGAGGATTTCCTTTAAGGCTCAGGAAAGTCAATGTCTAATGGGTACTGAATTCCAAAGCTGGCTCAGGTTGCTCAAATACCCACCCCAACCTCTGGGGACTCCCAGTCAGCCTCCCCAAGGAACATTTCATTTCCCCAGGTATACCACTACACCCATTCTTACCCATATCCTCTAGCTTTGCCCTCATGTATCCAATTTCTGTCTTACATCATTGACTATTCATAATATCAATAATATAACAATAGCATATGTTGCATGTCAGACACAAATATCAGGGTTTTTTCACTGACTGCATAGATTATGATATGAAAACCTAACAAACAACTTATTTCTGGCAAATAGATATGGAAAGCATAATTGTTGTTTTAAGTTCTAGTTTGACTGTATGTTTCATTCTCTAATCTTCAAATGGAAAAAAAAAAGGTTCCCATATCTATTGAGTAGGTCTTTATGTGTGTGTGTGTGTGTGTGTGTGTGTTATGATTCTTCTTTTATTTCTTTTTATCACCTATTTTTTTTATTTTTACAGACTTCATTTTGATTCATTGTACACATATGGGGTACAAATTTTCATTTCTATGGTTGTGCATGATGTACATTCACATCATTCTTGTTAATCACACATGTACATAGGGTAATGATGTCTCTCTCATTTCACCATTTTTCATACCCCCACCCCCCCATTTCCTCTACATAATCTAAAGATCCTCCAATCCTCTCTCACTCCCACCCCCACCCCAAGCAGATTCTATATCATCATCCTTTTATCAGGGAAAACATTCAGCCTTTGTTTTTTGGGGATTGGCTTATTTCACTTAGCATGATAATCTCCAATTCCATCCATTTATCTGCAAATGCCATAATATTATTCTGC
>JAJEJO010002889.1:91076-118547 GCA_020662805.1 Glaucomys volans
AAACATTCAGCCTTTGTTTTTTGGGGATTGGCTTATTTCACTTAGCATGATAATCTCCAATTCCATCCATTTATCTGCAAATGCCATAATATTATTCTTCTTCATGGCTGAATAGTATTCCACTGAGTAGTATTCCATATACCACAGCTTCTTTATCCATTCATCTGTTGAAGGGCTTCTAGGTTGGTTCCACAGTCTCGCTATTGTGAATTGAGCTGCTATAAACATTGATATGGCTGTTTTATTGTACTATGCTAATTTTAAGTCCTTTGGGTATAAACCAAGGAGTGGGATAACTGGGTCAAAAGGTGGGTCCATTCCAAGTTTTCTGAGGAATCTCCACACTGCTTTCCAGAGTGGCTGAACCAATTTGCAACTCCACCAGCAATGTAAAGTGTGTCTTTTTCCCCACAGCCACACCAACATCTACTATTGTTTGTGTTCTTGATAAAAGCCATTCTAATCAGAGTAAGATGAAATCTTAGAGAGTTTTAATTTACATTTCTCTAATTACTAGAGATGTTGAACACTTTTTCATGTATTTATTGATTGCCTGTTCATCCTCTTCTGTAAAGTGTCTATCCAGATCCTTGGCCCATTTATTGATTGGGTTCTTTGTATTTTTGGTGTAAAGTTTTGTAAGTTCTTTGCAAATTTTGGAGATTAGTGGTCTATCTGAAGTGCTTGTGGTAAAGATTTTCTCCCACTCTGTAGGCTCTCTTTTCATATTGTTGATTATATCCTTTGCTGAGAAAAAGCTTTTTAGTTTGAGTCCACCCCATTTATTGATTCTTGCTAATGAGTAGGTCTTCTAAGGACAGAAAATAAATAAATTACTCTAGTGCCCAGCATTTGGTATAACCATAGAAGTAGACCAGAGAGGTTCCTGTCTCAAGGCAGAACAGAGGGAAAAGTGCTAGAACATAGCCTTCATCATAGGGTGGCACTGTAATACTGAAAGTCTGCTTGTTCACAGGATGTCTTGAGACATGACTCACTTTCTCAGTTTTCCCTGCAACAAATAGGTTTGTTGGGGAACTATTGACAAAGGCTACATGCAATGTTCTACAGATTGTGCAGGACCTGACTCTGGGTGCACCATTCACATTGTAATCTAGTACTCAGCCTACTTTGCACAGGGGTGCCCAATGGCACACCAGCTCCCCATTGCACAGGATGGGATCACTAACATCACCACCACAGCAAGACCTGTCTATCTTGAGAAAGAACACTGTGACCAGAAAAGGTACCATTCTGAGACTCAGAGGTGGTCATTGGAAGAGGTGGATGTTTCTGTCTGACCTCTCAATATACTTTTATTGTTATTTCATAGTTAAAAGGTCCCAATTACTGTGAAGAGTTTTCAGTGGATTAAGGTCAAGTATTTTTTATTGCTTTTAATTTTTTACTAACTGGAATAGTTTTATAGATTATTTTGTTTTTTAAAGGGTTGTTTTATTATCTCAACTTTCAGGGAGCAGAAAATTCTGTGAAGAGTTGCTAATATTTTTTATTCTAATAGTACCCCATTGGTAAGCAACAGATTTGAATTAAAAAATGCTCAACTCCAAAGTCATTCTTTTAAGTACTGTCCATTTCCTCCTTTCCTCCAAGTTATACAGGTTTTGAAACTGCCTGGAATAGAATTCAGAGTGATCTTTTTCAAGTCATACAGTGAAGGTCTTAAAGGGTGCAAGGGTGTTTTAATTTCTCTAGCTTTCTAACTTTAAATGCTTTCCCAGAATTATCCCATAAAACTTAATCAAAGTGCCAAAATAATCTTTTTAATCACTCAATATCATGTATCATCATTTACTATTATGGGGCCTGGGTTCTACTGGAACAGCATTTCAAATTAAGTCAAAATATCTTTGCTGAAGTATTTATATGACATTCTACCTTTATAAAAAACTCAAGATTAATGTTATGACATTCGATTTTCATCCTTAAAAGTGTCATAGTTGATAGTCAATTTTAATAAGAATTACAAATTTTAATTTCTTTTATCCTTATCAAATACTCTTGGAATTCTACATCATTCTAGTATGGGAATAATGAAACAACAAAGCAGAAAATATGAATGTATAAAAGAAAAAATGCCATTCTCATAATGCTTTGGTGATCAGGGCATCTTTTTAATAAAAAGAAAAAAACTGTCTCTCTCTCTCTCTCTCTCTCTCTCTCTCTCTCTTTTCTCTCTCTCTCTTCCTCCTCCCATGGCCCCATCTATCTATCGCCTATCTAAAATTTCCTTTGTTCTGATCCTTTATGTTTCTAAGTAAGCTAGTCAGCATACAGAAATATCTAAATTGCCAAATCAGGTTCACATGGATCAATGAATTTACCAAATATGAGCTTTAGTAATAAATTCAAGGATGTGAGCAATTAAGAATAGACAAAGCAGGAAGAGATCTAGGGATGTCGGTGGTAGTTCCCAGGTCTCCTTTTCAATACCTGACACATGATCTCTGACACTGAATAATAGGGGAGCTCTCCTGTTGTGGTTTATGGGATTTGTCCTAAAATGAGTACATTTAAATTATACAAATATCTCCATTATATACTCAGGAAGTTACGTATTTAAATGGCATTTTTTTTTTTTTAGATTTCCACAAAGGGAATTATGGCTGGTGTATCATTTATTGTGATGCTGCATGAATGAATAAAAACAAAACAAAATAAACAGAGAGATACTTTGGTAATCAGTCATAGGTCTGTGTTGGTTTTCTTTCTCTCTTGATTCAATAGCTCTCTGATGGTCTCCATTCTCCTTAGCAGTGAACTTGGCTACAGCCATGTTGTCATAATCAAATTCTTCATCAAATGAGAAGGCTGGACTTTGTCACCAATTATCTCCTCTGCTTTCTCCTGTGTTCCCTTTACAGTGGGCTTCAGCTCCATCTCAGCAGTGAGAGGCTGGTCCACAGGACTGTAAGAACAAACACTCGTGCTTACATCCTCTTCCACTTCTCTTGGAAGCATCAGAAAATCTTGATTGTGCCTTGTGCTCCTAGCCCAATTTCTACTTCGATAGGAAAACAAGGCAGGGAGACGATACTTTTGTCTCATTTTCCCGTATTTTCCTTAGCGGGTGAAGAGAAAGAAAATGGAGTGCTGATTTCATCCCTTGTTCATTTGGGGCTTAATCTCTTCATTCTTGAAGGATTCAGATCTCAGATTATAGATTTATTTATTGAAAGTAATTAGGACATCCTGCTAAGGCCATTCTGTGAATAAAAACCCTTCATAATAAGCAAATGCTATTATTTATTTTTCCAGGGGTACATTTGACAAGGACATTGGCTCTAATCACCTGTTTCTTTTCTTTCTCTTGGGGGTTCTCTCTGGTAAAGAGATATGAACAGGTAGAGTTAGCTTCTAAACACTATTCCTCCACAAAGTATTTAGGGAGGTAGCTTGGTTTATTTCCTCTCTTTTTCCTATCTTTTTCTTTGTCTTTCCAAGCCAAATCTTTGCCAAGAAATCCTATCTACAAGTCATTTTGGAGGAGATTTTTCTCTGTTTTTGTGGGAGATAATCTGCATGATCTCCCTATGAAACTATAATGCCAGTGGATAGCTAATGCTTTGAGTAAAAGACAGGTTCTTACTACTTTTTCAGAGCTTTGGAGTAAGTTGATCAATTTGCATTTATTATCACATTGAAAAAGAGAAAAAGGTCTATTTTTTCATTTGTCGTGATAGTATCTCAGATGCAATGAGATGCTAATGGAAATTCTATGTTGAGGTAGCTGTTCATTGTGAGAACTATGAGGACATCTAATTCTAACTCAACATGTGGCAGAAACAAGTCTTTTCCTCTCATGCAAGTGCTTCTAGCATTATGAGTGTGCTTCAGAATTGATAACTGCATACAGGATGTTTAAAGAAAAATAATATTTATGGGATACCACTCTAATAGAGGTAAGAAATGGCAATAGCTAAAATAACACTAGAAGAGTAGTCTCTTTTTGCTTCTCCTCTGGGTAGTGGATGGAAATATTATTGTATGCTGATACTTTCTTCAGAAAAAATGGAATAGCATTAAATTGTACAAAGGTTAAATTAGCATCAGCGGCAGCAGGAGCAGAATTCCCCTGTACAAAGCAATGACAAAGAATTAGACCCAGAACTAGGCGCATAAAGCAATGTGGATTTGTCTTGGAGCAGGAACATGCTGTGGAGAACCACAGTTACAGTTGAGAAACCAGTGGCCGCAACTGCATCAGTGGGCCAAGCATGTCTACTCTGTTCCAGGCATATGTGCTCCAAGCTTCAACTGCAGCACACTATCATGGTAGTGTTTGACCAGTTCCCAGTGGTGGTGACTGAGTCTCCAAGACTTCAATGTGCAGGCTTGAGTTTGGCAATAGCTGGGCAAAAACTCAGTCCAGGATACTTCTGGTAATGGAAAAAAGGAAGAAGGGAAGGAACTATGGAATAAAAATGGGGAGAAGAATTGTGAAATTTTCATGTACCTGCAAGTGTGAATAAGAATCATAACATTATTTTCTTCTTTAGACAATTAACATATACAGTTTTATAGGTTTTATGAACATGAATTGTGCCCATTGATTTGTACAATGTATTGACCTAATCCTGATCTTAATCCATATAAGCATATGTATGTGTGTTCATGTATGCTATTCTTTCTTTTACATGCACTTGAAGTATTAGATTGTTGATGTTATCTTACTAATAAAAAAGTACTGATTGACAAAGTGTTATGGTTTGAATCTTTAATGTCTCCTGAAAAATTCATGTTTTAGTTATTATAGTTATGTTCAGAAGGTGAAATGATTAGATTATGAGAGCTGTAACCTGATCAGTGGATCAATCCATTTGGTCTACTGAGTGTTAACTGTAGGTCAGTGAGGTATGACTGGAAGGAGATTATTGGGTGTATGCTCTCAGGGATTTTACCTTGTCCTCAGATCCTCAGGGCCCCTCTACTTCTGTTTCCTGGCTTTCATGAATTGAGCAGCTGTTTCCTTCCACCATGATGTGCTGCCTTACCTCATGCCCATAGCGATGTAATCAGTCATGCATGGACTTATACATCTGAAACCAAGAAACCAAAATGAAATTTTTTTCCTCTAAGTTGTTCTTGTCAGTTATTTTGGTCATAGCAGCTAAAATAATCTAACACACAAAGGGAAAACATACTGAATCTGTCATATGCTAAACACTCTTACTGCAGGCTGCGATTACTAATTGGAAAGAGATAAGACAAGTGAACACTAAAACTCTCATTGCATGAAGCCCTTGCCATCTCTTGCCATCTTCCTCTTTCTTTTCTCTTCTTCATCAATATTCTTTAATATTAATAAATATTAATCTATAACAATGAATATTAACATAGAATGATTATATATGCAGATGAGTAGAAACTTATTAAAAGTCTTCCCCATTTCCTCTAAGGAAATAATTACCTTAATGCTAAAACATTCAAATTCTTAGCCTTCTGCCACTAGACTTTATTTTGCTAGCTGGTTAACTGGTTCACTAGGTAACTGTGAAAAACCAAATCTTGCTAATGTCAAATATTCTTGCCATGGACTATGTGATAGATGAAATTCATATAAGCTGAGATATTAAAAAGACATATATTAGTACTAGTTCCCAATATCTGAGATGGTTGGAAAATATTTACAAGTAATACTTATAAAGGATGCCACTCAGATTCCAGAACAGAAGGTCATCAAAAGCCTTCAATTCCTCCTTTCTGAGTTTGTTTCTGGCAATGTTTTAGAGTCTCAAAAACCTCTAATATAAAACATGTAGAAATGTTTACCAAAACATAATAAATCTCCTTTAAATGTATAACTGAACTCACTAAGAAGTAGGGAGAGTCTCCAGAGGCCAGAGTTCAGAAGAATGACAGGAATCAGAATGGCAGACTGATGCTAAAGTTACGGATGCCCTAGGGGAGCTTGTCAATCTCAGCATCCAAGAAGTTTAAATTTTAAGGTTGTGCCCAGAACAACAGAAATGACCTTGAGCCTAAACTAGATGACATGTGAGAACAGTGCTTGCTTCAAAAGGGCAGGAACTGAGGAATACTTCACCCTAATGGAAATGTGGACTAGAAAGATCCATGAGAAAAAGGAAAGGCTGACAGAGAAACTTGTTTATATTAGCTGGAAATATGCTACGAAAAATAAATGCATACCCCAATAATTCAGTATTAGAGAACTTTGGTAATACAGTTTAGACTTAAGTATGCTTGGAAACCCTGACATTAGAAAGTAATACAGATGAGTTATTGGTTGGTGCTACCTTGTGGGGTAATTAGCAGAACAAATGAAAATACATGAAAACATATCTTTTTGAACCTGTAGAGCACCAAAGACAAAGAGATGTTAAAAGTCACCAAAGAGACAGATTGCCTGTAAAATAACACCTCAAGAATAGAAAGGGAGGTATCTGTATTTTTCTCACTTTGAGTTTAAGAAAAATTATATTTGTTTTCTTAATAAGCATAATTTTAATCTATAATTTTATAGATTAATAATATAGATCCCCTGATAGGTGAATAGTAAAATTCTCTAAGTTATAATAAATTAATCATTGTGTTTTTAATGTACTCCTTTGGCACCTTCATGAGTACAGAGCTGGGGTTTCTAGACTCTAACCATGTTCATTTGATCTTTCATGTGGCAACATGCAAAACACTATTATGCAGTGTCTAGGTGCCCACATATGTGCCATAGCCTTTAGCCTTTCCCTCTCGACCCATCCTTGATCAAATGCCAATAACTCAAGATCTTTTGGAGTTCTGCAGTTGCTATGAATTTAAAGAACATCTGCTCTATGCCTCATGGTGGTCACTGTGTGAAAGTAAATCTCTATCACTTTTGCTTTCTTTGTTTTCTTTGTCAGAAGGTTTGGATCCTATTGTTCCCACTACTAAGCCACTCCAAGAGGTGTGCCTCTAAGAAGGGGCTTAATCCTGTCCTTTTTCTTGTGACTACCTCTCAAAGGGCAAAGTAATGGTTCTTTAAATGAGATAGTTAAAATATAATACCTAGTACAGAAACAGAAAAACTAAAGGCACTCATCTGTCTTCTTCTGTGATTTATTTTTATTTCCTGTAAAGTCAGGAAGAATCAGTGTTTATAGTAGAGTTCATTTGATTGGATTCTTTTAAAATTTGCCAGAAAACTTCATAAAAACTTAGACATTTTTACAATTTTTAATCTTCCTCCAGAATAAAAGAAAAACAAAATGTCCCCAAAATGTAGAAGACATAGAATGCTGCCATAGTATAAAAGTATACACAGATTTTTGAAGACTCACTACCAAAAATGTCAATAGGAATGTAAGATAGTTCATTAACAACTTCTGTATTGATTACTCACTGATATGATATTTGGGGTACAAGAGATTAAGCAAAATATATTATTGATTTTTTTTAAAAAAAGAAAAAGACATAGTATGCAAAATTCTCTTATACCTTCTTTATAATGGCTGAACTAAAATCTCTTAGGCTGGGGTGAATGAGTTATATGCATGGGGGGTTGAACTTCTCCTTTTGCCTGTAACGTTTTTGGGCTAGGAACACCAGAGTAGTTGGAAAGGGGGTTATGATAGAAAATATCCCCTCCGTATTTAGTTTTAGTTCACCCAATCCTCAGGACATGTGTTTTTACCAAGTAAAGAGAACAACTCTAGTTTACATTTGTTTTGCTTTTCCTAAGTTGTCCCACAAGCAAAGACAGAGTTTCAGGTATAATCATGATCAAATAGCAGAACAGAATCCTCTTCTAATTTTGTAATATTATTCATTGTCTCTAAACCTCAATATTCTCACTTGTAAGATGATAGAAAACCTGTCTTACAGTAGAGTCCCCTTGGTTGAAACACCCACTGCTCCGGAGGATGACACCAAAGTCTCTAGTTTGACCTCAGGAAACTTTATGTTGTCCTCTTTGCTAGTACAATCCCCACTCTTTGTTTGGTCAAGTCAAAATGTTTGCTGTCCCAGAAGTAGCAAAATTCTCTCAACATACACAATTACTTTCACTTAAATGATATTTCTTCCTTTACCCATCACCTGGTTATTTTCTACATAACTTCTGTTCTTAATTTAGAAGTGACCACTCTTTGAAATCCTTTTTCTATTTCCCTCTTCTCTGTAAAATTAAACATCCTTCCCATGTCCATATTTTAGAATCCTGTGTAAACTGCTATGATTAAATTTTTTTTCTCATTTACTGAATCATGTTTCTGTGTCTACCTCTTTCACCAGACTTGAAAATTCTACAGGGAGGAAATGTACTTATATTATTTTTGTAGCAAAACACTATAGCATGGATGTTAGCAACATTAATGATTTTTATTAATATCTTTTGAATAAAGAATAACTATGCTTGTGAGGATTTATTAATGCTAAAAGTAATTGAAAATCAATAGCTAAGGATAACAGGTTACATCAGTTGAATACACCCTGAGCTAGCCTTGGGATGCCTAAAACACACCCAGCTCCCCTGTGTTGCATTTCCTCTTCACCACTTTAACTTCTTCTGTTTTGAGCAATTTAAGGATCACATGTGAATAACCATATGCAGAACCATTCCATAAATCCCCACAAAACCCCCTCAATTTTTCAATTTGACATTGGTCAGTGATGCAAACTCATCACATGCCTGAAACCCTCTCAATTTATGAGACTAGGGAAGGAGTTGGGCTGACATACTTTGTTATGAATTCTGTAAGAGAGAAATTTTCAGGAAAAATAAAGTTTTGTGGTTTTTCACTTATTTTTCTTAATCAAACAGACTAACACAAAAAAGCAAAGGACCTGAAATACTAAGTGAAAATGGATAGCTTTTTATTTGCCTTTGCTTTTGGCAACAGTTTGAGGGACTCATGGAAAGAAAAGATCTATAAAAGGCTTTGTGGATAGACTGCCTCCAAAATTCTGTTAAGGCTTTGTGCCAGGCCTAGCTACAGGCAGAGTATTACTATACAATTCCAATCGCTTTAATACTTGAGAATGACAGAGGGTCACCTATGCCCAGACCCAGGAAGACTTTTTCTGGAATCTCGGAAAGAATTGGCAAGTTGTTGAAGCCCACAGTAATTGCTCAACCCAGTGGACCACACCATCTCATTATACTCTGAAACATATGAAGTTACATATGCAGTAGGAGCTGGGTGCAGGATGAATCAAGTAAAATTGTCCTTGGAGAGATCATACATATGTATTAGCCAAGACTTTTAAAAAGGCTTTGATAATAGCAAACCACCAGGTTGAATTGTAGATGTATCTGTATGTTGAAAGAATTCAGCCTTTTTATCATCATTCACAAGGCAAAATTAAAACTTGAGCAAAAGCAAGTAATCTCTGAAGCTAACTACTTTGTCTTCATTAAAGTGTGCTATCTTCATTTGATACACATATTTGTTTAATGATAATTCAATATTTAAGAAGGGTATAGAGAAAGTATTATAAGCAAAAAATGAAAGCTACAATGGTTATCTAATAAGCATGACCATTAATAAAAGACCAAAGAAATGCAACTGAAAAAAAAAAAAACTTGCATCAAAACAATGCATGCAAGTTTACTGTGGAAAGGATACAAAAGATAAATCTGAGTTTCTTGTGAGGAGGGACTATATACTTTTCGTATAAGTTTTTAGTTCAAACAAAGTATATGGTCAATGAATGTTAATTGGTTTTAATCACTGGACTAAACTAGAAATTATAAGAGGAAAAGACATAGGCATGCCAAAAGCCACTATATGTCTCCTGTACTGAAAGTACACAAATACTCAGTGTGAATGAGCCAACTCTGACCTGCCATCTCTTCTTTAAAATAAAGTCTTATGGTAATATACTGGTACATAGTACCCCCCCCACACACACAATTATGTTTGGCTTATAGAGGCTTTCACTCTATAATGACAGAGTTAATTTGTTGCACAAAGAATATATGCTCCAGAAAGTCTAAAATATTTAATCTCTGGTCCTTCAGAGGACTAACTCCTGCCCTATATGTCCACTTGTATTGTGAAATGAGAAAAGCAACCATTATCTGACAACTACCAAACTTTCCCAGCATCAATTTCAGCCTGGTTTGTATAATAGGACTCATGTGTCCTTAGAAAGGAGGCTTTAGCTGGAATCATGGTGCTATAGATGAATGGAAAAATTAATGAACACACAATAATCACATTTTAAAACATTGACTCATAAGTTCTGAATTTGAATCATGGATCTAGGGCTTGTGAAGCTGTGAGATCTATGGCAAGCTCTTTGACTTCTAAGTATTCGTTTCTTTACTAGAGAATTAGGGGCTTGGGTGTTCATTCCATAGTATTGTTAGGAAGATTAAATGTCATAATCAGAGTACCTGTTTGCTAATGAAAGTTCACCAAATATGCTTTATTGTTTCATAAAACTAACCAGTTAATTCAACCTGTAGTGGGCCTTCATTTTCTGAGACCTCTCCAGTGATACTAAAGAGGGAGGAAATGACTAGTTTATTCAAAATTTCTGTAAGCTGGATCCTAATCTTCTGTAACAATAGTACAACACAGTGCAAAATTATCAAACTGGAGTCCTGGTACTTTATTGTAGGGGTGTTTGATATGATAGCTAGGAAATTAGTCTAGTTCCTATGTCAAGATGTCAAATATCAAATGAAAAATTAGAATGGAAGAGGTTTACTCTCTTAAAAGTATTTCAAAAATCACCGACATTAGAACAGTGTGGTATTGCAATAAGGACAGACAAGTGATTTAATAGAAAAGAAGCAAGTCCAGATATGTGTGTATATACATATTAAAATCAATAAGTAAAACTAGTCATTCAATAAATGAATTATTGACGACTAAGCATTTGGGGGGAAAAATGAAAGTTACAACCCAGGGTCATTATATAAATAAAACTACATTTCATATGGATTAAAAAGCCATTTTAATAATAAAAACAAGATAGTATTCAAATAAAATAAAATGCATTCTTATGTGAGAAGTCATATCTAAGAAAGTTATATCTTCCAGAGCAATAAAAAGATAACAGATTAGTTTATATGAAAATTAAAGACTTTTGAATGAATACAAAAATAAGAAGTAAATTAAAGAATAAGTAATGGAAGACATTTGCTCAACAAAAGGATAAAAATATGAACAAGCAATTCACAAAACAACTGTAGATGACCAGTATGTATAAAAAGATCCTACCTTATTAGGAATAAAAAAAATACTAAATAAAAATATTTTTCTACACATTGTCCTGTTAAAAATACTTAAGTTTGAAAATATCCAGTATGGATTAGGATGTCAGATATCTTGACAAATTAATAATAACAACATTAAGAGAAAACACTTTAAAAATGATTACTGAGTACTAGGCAATTATACACATATTTGTTCTTAAAAACCTTATAAGGCAGGTATTTTTTTAGACCTCTTTTTCAAATTAGAAAACCAAGTCACAAAGAGATTAAATAACTCACCCAAGATCAGGTTCCTATCGAGGATCAAATTGGGATATGAATCTACTCAGTTTCAGTCAGAAGTGTGTGCTATTACCACACATGTTGCCCCCACATCAGCCATAATATTCAGTAATGGGAATATTCTAGTAGATGACAAAACCAAGTTAAATAGCTTTCCCAAGATAACTTGCTCAGAAGTGGCAGTTATAGCTTGAACCCACAGTACTATATAGGCTGGGAGCAGAAAAGGTAACAAGGAAACTTTGGATGTTTTTAATATTAACATTCCCCTAATATTCAGCCATGGGGCAATGTTAAACACAGTGTTGTCAATCCATATTAAGGAATTCAGGGAATAGGATTCTGAGAAATCTATGGGAAATGTTCAAGTACAGTAAGATAGTTATGGAACAACACATAACCTAAGGCCTTGTTAGTGTTTTACAAAGTAGGTATGTGTGTTCTTACGTAAAAGCATAGAAAAGAAAATAATTGGAAAATTGTACATGAAATTAGTGATTGTAGAGTCTTCTGTGGAGAAGTGTGGGACTATAGGAGGGAGTGAAAAGGAACTTTCACATTTCCCTTTATAAGCTGCTTCTTTTATTAAGTTGTGCAAATAAAACAGACTTAATTGAGGAGCATAAATTTAAATTCATAAATTTAAATATATTTTATTCTTAATATATGCAATTTATTATATACATATATATTATAAAATGTCCACAGTACTTTTACCATTTCCCCAGATCTTTCTTTAGAAATGTGGAAAATAATTCAGTGAAGTTACCTTTTGTCATTTGGCCCAAAATAATGTCTGAATTGTCTTTACTGGACTGTGATTAGCGTCCATTTGTTTTTGATTTCTCTCTGTGAGAAGCCTAATACTTCCTTCCGTTTATTTTCTGAATCTTACTCCATGGCCTGCTAGAACAGAAAGAAGTGTTAATCACTTCTCCCTGCAAGACCAAAACAGAACAGCTAACCTACAGGAACAGATCTTTACCTCTAAACAACAAATTAATTCTCTCAGATCTTTTCTCCCAAGACACATACCTTAATATCTCGCCTGGCTGAACTCTTTGTGGTTTTAAGAAATATTATTGAATTCACAGACCAAATGGAGCTGCAGGACTAAGGAAGTAAGTAGTTACTGCTGTTCTAAATGCACTCATCCTTGATCTGCTTCTGAGCTTATGTTCTGATGCGCACACTTCATTTTCTTTAATGATGAAAACAGAAAAAAAAACTTGATCTTTCTCATTGCCACTCCTAAGTGAATTTACTTTGCATGTTGTAAAATATTTTACACAGAGAATGCTCCTCAATTAAGTTGACCTTGAAGGTCACTGAAAAACAACCCCTCTGCTCAGGTAAAGTAAGAAGCAGTAGCAAATGTTCTTTGAAAGAGCATCTTGACCTGCACAATGTGAACATTTATAACAAAACTCCTGGTCAAAAAGGCAGGATAGCTTTCTTGAGCATAAGAAAGGGTGTATAAGATCAGGAACTAGAAGATGAGTAGGGGATCAGGCTGCCTGAGTTTGAACACTGGTTCCCTTATCTTTCAGCTGGAGATATTAGGCCAGAAAAAAAACTATTGTTAAAAACTGTCAAATTGTGACTTGAAAAAAATCCTACTTTATAGCTTTTTATGGGGATTAAATAAGTTAATATACATGAAGTCTTTGGAAGAGTTCCTGATATTTTATGACTATTGTCTCTCAGGAGTTTTATCTTGGCCATTAGCATTTAGCTCATCCATGTAAAGATTTGTGAAATGGGATTATTATAGGACTGAATCCCCATTGAATCCCAGCCCCCATACTTCAAAATGTGACCATATTTGGAGAAAGATCTTTAAAGAGATAAATGGAGCTGCAGGACTAAGGAAGTAAGTAGTTACTGCTGTTCTAAGGTTAACCTAGGTCTTATGTAGGGCCCTATTCCAATATGATTGTGTCCTTTAATAAGGAAGGAACACCAGGGTTGCAACTGTCCAGAGGAAAGGACATAGGGAAGACATAGAAACCATCATTTTCCCCTGATTAATGCCTTCAAGACTTATCCTAAACTGCACTCTGACTTCAGTTACAATGAACTACTTACCATTTCAAAATTATCCTAGTATAATACACATCTATTTTTCTCATGTCTGAGAATTTTCTGTTTTGCTTTACTGTCTTTTCTTTTTCTCCCCTTAACAAATCTTGATCACTTTCTTCATCACTTTTGATAAAGTACTTAAAGCTTTAGTTCTTTACCAAGTTTACCAGCAATAACCCATCAAGCCAGAACATAGCTTCTTAAATTTCAGTAGGTCTGATTCAGTAGGTTCAGTTTCCCTACCATAGAGGGAAGCTTCTAGGTGATTAGCACATAAATAATAAGGAACAGATAAGAGATCCTGATGTCCAGGTAATAAAAACTGGCTTTCCTTGAAGTGACCTTTGACTCTATCTGCATCAAACGTGGCTGAGGCCCTTGGCTTCCCCAAATACCAGGATTGCCTTTTCCCTATCTCTAAATTGCCACAGAAACCTACAGTCTCGTTGTCCACTTTAAATAACAATGGAGACAGCAAAAAGAAATAGGTTTCATTCAACCAATGAATTGTCAGTGGGAGTTCTAGGATTTCTGTGAGTAGAGACTTAAGGGCGGTCATCTGGTTTAAGACGATGGTGAATCACTGGAGAACCATGTTGAAGATGATGTTCCATAGGCTTCTATGTTAACACTGAAAAAAAGAACCCACCAATTTCCCATAACAAGAAATAAGGACTTTGTCAGGATTGAGACATGATGCCACCACTGTGAAATACGAAATTAACTATAAGAATATATTTCCACATATTCTCTAAGCTAACAAGATTGTTTTCCTTTGTACCTGCAAAGTACTGTATCAAAAAAAACCATTTAATATAATGTGCATTCATGTGCACACACAGAAAATAGTTAACTTCAGAGAAAACAAAATGCTGTATAAGAAAAAATACATTATCATAGTACACAATGTAGCGCCCTTGTATTTAAGATTCTCATATTTATAAAAAGACAAACACTAAATATTGATTTAGCCAAATATGGCAATATATTTGATATTGTAGAATAAGGAAAGGGGAGGTATACAAGTGTACACAGGTATAGTAAAATCTTGGTGCTTTGTATAGTAAAAAAATAAATAATGGCTAAGAAGGAAAATTAAGAAATATCATTATTTAATATTTAATAATATGGGTAAATAATTGGAAAATCAAAAATTGAAAGTAGCTGCCCTTGAAAATTGTATTATTTGGATGATTTTATTACAAGCTTAGTAGCTTACTTGAGTTTTTAAAATACTTGTGTGTATTTCTTGAATAAAATGAAAATTATGTTTGCATATACAATTGATTTTAAAGCTCTTTTCATGATGTTTGAAACAATGATATATGTGTATAAACCATTGTTCATGTTGACTTTTATTTCCAAGTTGTTTTTGTAGCATTTTTGTTTTGGTACTTTCCTCTTTAATCTTAATCATAGATTTCAAACATTTAAATTCATTCTTATTATCTTAACTAACAACAACAACAAAGAAAGTGTTCTGATCCTTCACTATTCTTCTAGTTTGATTAAAACAATCAGTAAGATAATAGGAAGACCAGGGTTATAGGAAGGTAGGAAGGGAATGGGAAGGACTACTTCTATGTAGATGGATGGATGGATGCTTGATAGATGAAAAGATGGTTAACAGTGTCTTAGTCCATTTCATGTGCTGTAACAGAATGCTATAGACTGAGTTATAAAGAACAGAGATGTATTCTTACAGATATAGAGGCTGCAAAATGAGGATTGAGAGACTGGGATGTGGTGAGGGAATTTCTGCTGTATCATCCCATGGAGGAAAGGAGAAAGGTGAAAGAGGTGTGTGTGTGTGTGTGTGTGTGTGTGTGTCAGAAGAGGGACAGTGAGAGCACAAGATGGGGCTAAAGTAGCTTAAATAACATACCTACTTGGAATAACAAATACATAGCATTAATGCAACTCCTGAGGAAGCTCTCATGACCTAATCACCTCCTAAAGATCAAATTTTGTAGAACACATTTAAACCATAGCAAATAGATGATAGGTAGGTAGAAAGGAAGGTCGATATTTTGTTTTTCAACTTTACAACATCTTAGAGTATTTCAATTGTCTAAACCTTGCCTGCAGTTGCTAACTGGAAATACAGGAACCTGAGTATAAAATTAAAAATATTTCTCAAAAATCTACATTTTCTTCAGTTTACCAAGAACTAACATCTGACAATTAGAAATTCACCTCTGGTCGGGAATCCTACATTGGGTGCTGACTCCTATGGTTGCTAAATACAGAAGGGATCTTCCTGGATTTGTTATTCTTAAAACTAGACCCCAACATTTATTTTATGTGTGCAATACCTGGCATTTGTCTATGAATTTTTAAGGTACTTAAGAGGAGAAATGTGAGCACTTTTTTGATTCCTCCCTAAACATCTCTGTTTCACTATCTTTATTATGAGATTAGCTCACAGCTCTCTTCTAAAACATGGCCTAATTGAAGGTACATGGTGAAGGAAACTTCAAAATGATCAGGGTGGGAGGAGGCACAGAAGGGGTGAACGATTTCTGGGAACATCATAAGGACTCTTTGAAAATCCTTGGCTATTAACTAAAGAATGAGATTAGACTCATGTCAAACTTCAAAGCTCCTTCCTAACCACCTATTTTAAAAGGCTTTTCTCTGGAAATAAAATAGTTTCCCTTTTCTTTACAACACAGTGAGAAATATATTTCTATTCATTTATACTTTTTTTCTTTAGGCCAATATCCTTTGAGTTTATATGAGTATGAATTCTTGTCCTGCCCTTCCTTGTCAATGATTTTTCAAGGTAATAAACGAAAATACATGTAAACAATTTTTTTCCAATTTGTGATGAGCAGTCAATAAACAGAAAATGCTAATCATACTAATTTCTTCTCACTGCAAAGTGATGCATAAATAATCTATTAACATGCAAGGGCCAACAGGGTTAAGCTGTTCAAACATTGTCATTGATTTCTTCCTTGTCCCCATGTTCACTCCTTCTTATTCAACTGATACAATATAACCCCCTTTTTTTCCTATTATATTGCAAAATTTTGCTCCCTTGAGTATCTCTGTGAAGCTCTGCTCTTAAAACATTAATTAAAGGGAGGTGAAGTGTTTGACTAATCAGCAGAGGAGTCTGTAGGGCTCCAATGCTGAATGACAAATGTCAATATGTGCTTTAGGTTTGTTGGATCAACCATCCAATATGGAGAAACTGATCCATCATCTTGTCACCAATTCCCACTGCATCCCAGAAGCCTGCCAATTAAAAAAAAAAGTTGTAATCACAATATATCACTCAGCCACTATTGCAAGAACATGATAAATAGGGACCTTTTTTTCCCCTTTCTGTTGAGTATTAGATGTCTATCTTGAAAATTTATTCCAATTTTTAGATTGGTGCAGAACTCAGATCCAAAAATGAAAAAGCACCTTAAGATATATATTCCTCTGTTCTTTTTCCTGAAGCATAAATTAACATTTTGTTGAATAGGTCTAAAATCATGTAGATTTATGAAAAGTGACAGAAATGGTTAAGATAGTAACTTGGATTACTGAGAACTGGCCCAGTTAATGCTTTTTCTCTCTACAAAAGTGAAGTTTGGAATTCTTTGTGGAATTTCTATATTTCTATATTTCACAAAAATATAGAAGATGATTCAATATGTTAATCCCTTAACCTCCCTCATTTCTTAACAGGACCAAGATATGCCACATAAGTGTGTCCAGCCATATTTCCTGTTTTACTCCTCCCCACACCCTCCTCCCAACTATTCTAATCCCTAGGCAATTCTCCTCTCTGTGCATGCCTTTCCCTTTATCTGCTAGGCTATCCTGACCCTTGGAGCACTCACCAAACTTCTATATGTCCTTCCACACTTGGGTTAAATATTATTGCTCAGTACACACACCTTTCACACTCAAAAGACCAGACTTTGAGACCCTTACTGGGCTTCTTCTCAGAGCTTCTTTAGGATTTGGTTGACGCCTCTATTCAAACTTAAATGCATTCATCCTTTGATTGTAGTGCAAGATTTTTGTTTCCATGTCAAGGTGGTAACCTCCTTGAAAGACAGGGACCATCTCACATTTACCTTGTACCCCAACCACTAACATAATGATGGATACCCCAGTAAGTGCTCAAATCTGATAATGCATCAAACTGGCTTAAAACTTAGGTATTGAAATCTTTCAGCAGTTAACCATTATCTTAAAATCAAGCCCAGTTCTTACAAAGCCTATAGAAGCCTGGACAAACTGACCTCTGTACTCATCTCTAGATTCTGTTGAACCAACCTTCTATTCCCTCAGGTTGCCTTATTCCCAATTGACCTTCCTTTCCTTGCCTCTTATGTGACAAGTTCCTCCTTATCTGGGGGACTTTGTACATGGTATTGTCTATTCTTGAAATGCCTTTGATCACTTTTTATATGACCAACTCATCCTTTAACCTTCACTTTAAAGGCCAGGTCTTTTAGGAGACATGTCTCTGACACTTCCCTCACAACCCAATTGAATTCTATCTCCAATTGCCTCATCCCAAAACACCCCCATGGTTCTTTCTTATCAAGCATGTATCTTTGGTGTACAGATCCAACCATTTCTCTAGACTGTAAGCTCCATGAGAGAAGGGGCCATTTTTTATGCATAATTGTATCTGTCGTATCTGAAACAGTAAATATTTGTCAACTGTTTGAATAAATAAATCTTGAACATATCAAGATTTTGATAGTACAAACTAGAATAAAGATTGTAAACATGTCACAGTACATTTTTTTTAAAAATCGAGTTTTTGTAGTAAAAATTATGAAACATTCCTGTAAGAAAACCATACTCTTCTTTGCACTCCTTGTGCCTAGAGCCAGTCAAGGAGTTTATAGTCAGTGTCTTAACTCTTAAAAGCCGGGTGGCTCTGTTTACAGCTCAGGAAAATGACCTGGCAAGAGTCCAGACCTGAGGGCATCAATAGCTAGATTGGAAATAAGCACAATGACTTCTCCTTTCACCTGCACTGCCAATAATTGCATGCACCCGTAACTTCCTTGACAGGTGCAAGTGCTACACTCCTTTCCTCCCAGCCAGGTGAGGAGTAAATGCTGTCACTTCCCAAATTCCTCCACACTCGAATTTGTGCAGACTAAAGGCTACATAGGTTTCCACATTCATGCTCTACATCTTAATCCTAAAATCTGTTTTTTTTTTTCCCTTAAAGTAGGAGGAAAAAAAAGAGGCAGAAGGAGAAGTCAGTGGTACTGTGTAAAATCTCTCTGAAAGGCCTGAGAGGGCAAACTGTGCCTGTCATACCCCTTCAGTTGTCTGCTCAGGCTGCTCACCAATGCCTCTGTTTGCTTCTCCTATTAGTGCTCAGAGTCCTGGTGTGGTAAACAGGTGGTGCTGGTCTTGGAAGGGGAATCACAGGGGCTGGAGTCTCTAACGCAATCATGTAAAACACTGATGATATTTTGGCTTAAAATGATGCATCCCCAATGACATAGCCTGCTGAAATCAGTGGATTTTATGCACTTATTTATTTATTTACCTTCTGTCTGAACAAGCATCTTACCATGGAATTAAAATTCAACAGACAGAAACTCAAGTTGAGAACTGAGCTCCAGGTATTGTTTTTAATCTTTTTCTGATTCACACTGATGAACAAGGCAGCATTAAATTCTTCTAGTCATTTCCTCAAACATTGCAAAGCAACAATGAAGACCAGGATTATTTTTAAAGAGAACTCCCACTAAAATATTCACAGACCAAACAAAGGAAAACAGGCAACCAGAAGGCCAGGAAAATGTAAAATATATACACTCAACTACCAGAATTGGTCTGTGTGCTAAAGTGAAGCCAGATCCAGGGGGAGTGAATATCCAAATGTCTGAATGCTCTTTTAAGAACTCCTTACAGCAAATCTAAACTCCTAAAAAAGGAGATGATAAAATTCCCCATCACTATAATTTCATGAACTCCATTTGGAGGTTCTAGATAAATATGAAATTCTGTCTGTTAACACATTTCACATAATGTTACCTAAAACTCTCTACAGAAAGCTGGAATATAACAAAGTAGGCTACTATTTTCTTTGGAAAAAGAAGACATAGCACAGTTCCTATTACACAGCACAGTGGTTTTTAAGAGGATATTAAAGACAATTTTTTAATGAAGTGTATTTATGAAACTCCCTCTTCTGTTTTCTCCCCAAACCCTATTCAAGTTATTTTGATATATTCTCATCTTTATTTGATCCTTTTCCACAACTGTGAAAGAGTTCACCGGTTCCATAGAAGCCTTGGAAAGTGTTCTAGTTCACTTTTTTTGACCTCTTCATAATTTACACCATTCATCTGTGGCCGTACCTATAGGCGATCAACATTACCACTCAACCTGAAGGTAAATCATCAACCATATCACTTTCTCAGTAGTGTGTGGGCCAAAGACTTATTTCATCAATCTATTTACTTTTACTTTTTAGGGACCTATTTCATTATCTTCTTGACTGTGCAGAATAAAGACAGTCCTATTGCATTCTCATTAACTGTGTCCCCAATTAAAAATAACTTCTATCTAATCAAAAGGTAATAATTGCTAATAGCTAGAATGTTTTAAGCTGCAATCTTCTGGTTTAAAATAGTCAAATACACTGAGACAAATAAAGGTATTGAGTTCACATCCCACAACTCATTTGAATTTTCCAATTTATGAAGTGACAGACATAGTCAAAGCAAACTATAGTTTTCTTGTTCTATCATTTTTGGAGGGTCTGAAAATAGAGTCAACTCTGGTTAATTCTGTGGGGTCATTTTTGCAGACTTTTAAATTTCCTGATTTTACACTAAAAGAAAAAAATTCAATAAATTTGCCTTTTGTCACCATAGGGTAAAATTAAGTAGCAGTAGTTGCAAATTCTAGATGGTAATTTTGTCCTTACTTTTCTTCTGGTCTGAGACACAATGTGTATTTTTTCTATACCTAGTAAAAAAACAACAATGAGTCTAATCATCCTGTGAATTAATCTGTATGGGAATTCTGATCAGGCTTTCTCAGAGTCTATGTTCTTCACTGCTTATAGGACAGACCCCAGAAAATACATATACCAGGATCGGGCAGGAGGCCATCGCTTTGCTACTATACCAAGTAGGGCTGCACCATAATGAGGTGGAAGAGCTAATCCAAATTCTCTGCAGTAGTCTTGAAATCTACATCCTAGGAGGTATGGCTCCTTTGCATTTCATTTGTTTTTACAGATGATGGTTGTTGTTAACCATTCACTAACCTTTGCCCAGTTATTTCAGAGAATCCAAACCAAGCTGAGTAATTTTAATAATGTTATTATTCACTGAAAAATAAAATCAGTAATTTCATTAAAGGAATAGCTAAAAGCTAAATTAGGATTTGCTTTTCCTTCCCAAATTACTTCTATTTTTTTTCTAGTTTAACCTAATTGTGACAGTACCTTTACCAGACACTGTATGGTAAATTTGGATTCCTTTGAAATGAGTTCATTGTATTGTCTTACTTAACAAAACAACTAAGCAATTGTATTTAATATTTTTATAATAAAGATAGAAAGCTCATGTGAATGAGGTGCCTATGAACTGCTAAAGCCTGTTCTGAGCACCTGCCATAGGTCATCTTCTTTCATTCTTAAAGCAAGACTAAGAAGTTGGCATCACAATCCCTTCACATTACTCTATCTTAACAAGGCAATTTTGACATTTTGCCAAAATCAAAGGAGAAAGTGATGCAATGAATAGCATGAATCAGATTAAAGGATTACATGTATTACCAAAATCATCTTAAATCCTGTGCTTTGTTCCAGGAGCAGTGATCTGGTAAAAGACCTAGGAACTGTTATATTTAAGATCTTCTGTGAGCCAGAGTAGGCCTGTTGTTTTTCAAAGTACATTTGTTCTGACAATTTCTGTTGAGTTTTAGGATGGTGAGAATTAAAATGTCCTAGTTATAAACTGCTAAGAAAAAATTGGTTCGGTAACGGAAATGGCATTTCAGCTAAAAATATATATGGACCACGCTGGGTTGTGTCACTCCTGGTGCAGAGATTGCAACTGCCTGGAACATTTTGAAGGCATTCCAATTCTACTTCTCAGGCATATTTTCCCCCATTCATTTGATTAGTAAGGTAAGGCTGTATTTTGGAAACTCCGAAGATAGACACCAAGATTTATACAGACCTTCAAACAATGTGTGGGATTTAATTAGGTAATATATTTCCCTTGTCTTCTGGAAGCCAGACAACATTACATTCCCCTGCATTAGCAACTACACTGAATGAGAATTGCTTATATTTGACTTTTATGAGAAAGAGGAGCATTTCTGAATAGCTCTGTTGTCTTCTGTGCAGACACACGGCTGGTAGGCTATGAGCTAATCAGCATGGGCAGTAGACATCACAGACTGGTTTGTCACTGAAGCTGAGAAGACACTACAGAGTCTCAGGAATAGCACCAAAGGATCTCTCTGTCCTCTGCTCAAAAACGATAATGCTGATACCAGTTTATTAAAATTTGTAATCTAATATGCTCTACTAATTTCCTCTTGGGGATAGTACTTATATTAAAAGAGTTTCTTGTCCTACGTATATTCAAAAACAGATGCAATGAAAGAAAGCTAAGTTTTAGGATTTTCAGTTCTTGTCTTTATTATCAGACATGATTGGTTTTGAGGGAGGAAATTTGAGCATGTAAAACCATCATATTCTCAAACTGATTCTTTTCAAGCCTTTAATTAAATCAGAATGATCTTTATAGTGGTTTGAGCTCAAGCTATTGCAAAAGTAGTAGAACTACTTGTCACTTGAGCAGGATTATGAACAGCTCCACACGTTAGAGATAAAAGTATGAGAGTAGTAAGGAGGATCATTTCTGTCTGTTAATTACAAACAACAACAACAACATAAAACCATAGCTGCATTTTTTGAGCAGGCAATGAATATGGAGAATTCACAGTGAGCATGACATAGAAGAAGGATCAAAGTTTACAGTGAAGAAATGATGGTTTGACTCCTAGCTTTGGCACATATTAAATTACATTGGTCAGAAATTTGCTAGAAGCAGCAGTTTCTCCATTCTAAATTAAAGGTAATTAGATGTAACTCAAAATTGTCATGTGCACATAGGACATAAGGAATAATCAACAAACAGTGTTTTGCCTTCCTATCAAAGGCCCTAAAAATTTCCTCCATGGGGGGAAAAAAGCAAGTAAAAAAAAGTAGTAAATAAATAATATACCAATCTCAAGTTCACATATATTTAAAACTATATTTTATTCATCTATATTTTATTTATAGTCCTGATACCTGAAATATAACTTAACTGAACAAAGTATTTCAGTCAGTGTTTCCTTGATTGACAGTGTATGTTACTCTGATGTTGTTTCGCATTGCTGTTGGGAAATCCAGAGATGATTTACTTTGTGATGGCTTCAGTCATTTTGGCCAGGGGTCTTGAAGTCTTTTTGATTATTGCTAAGTCTAATTGCCTTCACTTGAATATATCATAGAGTTGTCAATTCCACGTCAGTTGTTCTTTGTGTATGACGGTCGGTTGATTTTAATGTACAGATTCCTGTAGGAAACTTCCAGAAAGTTTCCTTGAATTTTCTTTTGTATTCCTTCCATTCTGAGTCTCTTTCATTTCTACAGGACTTGGATGTATACTTCTTGCTGCCTTCTCTTTACCTCCACGCCTTAACATTGAAAGGCATTTGCGTTTCAGGTTGTTCTTAGGCAAGACACTCTGAAGTACATAGGCGAAAGATGTTATAAAGTGTGTAATGAATGCACTTCCAAATGATTCAACAAAATAAAATTTCTATATGGACAAAACAGATATATTCCCAAAGAATAAGATGAAAAAAACTGTGGCAAAACATTGACAATTGGATATTCATTGTGCTATTTGTTCGATTTTCCTATAGTTTCAAGTATTTTCAAAATAAGAATCTGGTTTAGAGAGAATAATTAGCCTTGTTTTAAAAATTACCAACTCCAACCGTTTTATGATGGGTTGACCTGCTGATTTTTTTATAATAACCATCCACACAGATATGGCCATTATGATTTTAATGTGCATTTTCCTGATGATTAGTGATGCTGAGTACTATTGTGTGCACCTGTTATCCATTTTGTGCCTTTTTTTGGAGAAGAACCTTTCAGGTACTTTGCTCACCTTTTGTTCAAGTTTTTTTTTGTTTTTTGTTTTTTGTTTTTTTGCTACTGAGTTATATGGGTTCCTTATGTATTTTGGATATTAAGCAAATTTTTATTTCTTTATTTTTTTCTGCAAATTGATATGAATAAGAATTCAGAAAAGACAGAGAAATATGAGAAATGAGTAAAGCTCTGCTTTGAAGGATATGTAGGAATCAGCTTGCCATGGAGGGAATGTTTGAGCAACAAAAACTGAGTAGTTGAAAATGAAGGAAAAGTGTTTGCAAGAACTGAAATGTTATTTTAATGATGCAGCTAGAAGTGGGTGTATGCCAGCTACATAGGGCTCCTCAAAATAGTTTTGAAGTCATGTTACCACCATTCTTAATAATCTTAAGGAACTGTGAAGCCCTTATGGGATTTTGAGGAGGAATGATAAAAAGAGATTTGTATTTCAGGAAGGGGGAAAATAAAAATAAAAAAAATAAAATAACCATAAAATCAAACTGGGCATTAGCAAAGCTGCATTCTTTCCCTGGTTCCTCCATCCCCAAATATTCTACATCCAATTTCAGGACAAGATTTAACCTCTTTTTCTGAATTCAGCTATAACATCTTTTTAAAATGGTATATATACATAATGGAATACTACTCAGCCATAAAGAAGAATAATATTATGGCATTTGCAGATAAATGGATGGAATTGGAGAATATCATGCTAAGTGAAATAAGTCAATCTCCCTCAAAACAAAAGCTGAAAGTTTTCCCTGATATGTGGATGGTGATATATAATTGGGTTGGAGGGGTGGGGGTGAGAGAAGATTGGAGAAACTTTAGATTATGAAGAGGGAAATGAGAGGGGGAGGAGTGGTGGTATGAAAAGTGGTGGAATGAGACAGAAACCATTACCCTATATACATGTATGATTACATGAATGGTATGAATCCACATCAGGCACAACCATAGAAATGAAAAGTTGTTCCCCATTTGTGTACAATGAATCAAAATTCAGTCTGTAAAAATAAAAAATAAAATAAAATAAAATAAAATGAATCCTTGTCTGTCTTCACTATTGGTAGTTACATGATTCTTGTAACATGACTTATAACATGACTTTTTAAAGAAAATATTCAAAAAGAGTAACAGAAATTTAAAGCCATATAGTATCTTCTCTAACTGGAAAAATACAGGAAAGGTTTCTACAATGAATTGGGTCCTAAAAATAGATAAAACATGTAAATCTTTTCAATTAAAAAGAGACTTTTAGTCAGGCATGATGGCACATGACTGTAAACCCAGCAGCTTGGGAGTCTGACGCAGGAGGGTTGCGAATTCAAAGCCAGCCTCAGCAAAAAGCAAGTCGCTAAGCAACTCAGTGAGACCCTATCTTTAAATAAAGTACAAAATAGGCTAGGGATGTGGCTCAGTGGTCGAGTGCCCCTGAGTTCAATCCGCAGTAACCCCCACTCCCCCTCAAAAAGACTTTTAAATTGTGTAAGAAAGTAGAACGCATTTCTTTAAAGTATTATAAATACAAATTTGGCATGTTTCTATTCAAACACAGCTTTTTGTTATTTTTTAAAGCTACACATTTAGCAACCTTGATGTAGATACAAAATTTAGATTTACTGTAGCTTAACCAATGCATTGTCATGTAGTATAATTGCAAAGAACTTAAGAGTTTTAACTATTGAAATGAAAACAAGAAACCTGAAGAAAAACTGGGTCAGTTCTGCACAGAATTTACTGATTCAGAGGACAAAGTTTTTATAAAATAAATTGCATGTTATACTGGTGATATTAATAACAATTCTAATGATACCAACTAATTATACCATAAATGAGTTAGTGCTCTGCATTTCTCAAAGCCATGCCCTCATTGCCTGTTTCATATGATGGGGAACAAAAGAGAAAAACAAGATATCACTATCAAATAGTTTTGTGAAAACTGGCCTTTCCCTCTCTTCAGATGTCTAGAGTTTGCTTAGAAGAGGTTTAAATTACTATTTGTGATTTTTAAAAATCTTTAAATTTGTTCTAATTAGTTATACATGACAGTAGAATGCATTTATGCACTTTGACATATCATACATAAATGGGGTACAATTTCTCCTTTTTCTGATTGTACGTGTTGTAGAATCTCATTGGTCATGCAATCATAAAGGTACATAAGGTAATAATAACCGTTTGTCTATTCTCCTTCCTATTCCCGTACCCCTCCCCTCCCAACACTTCCAAATCAAAAGTAATTCTCTTCTTCCCTAGTGTCCTCCCCACTTATTGTGAATTAGCATCTGCATATCAGAACTGTTATAGCATAATGGTTACTATTTGTGTTTTTATCAGAACACATGCCCCACCTTTATTCCAAACACAACTTCTAAAGAAAACATTATAGCTCCTTTCTCATCTGTACTTTGCCTTTACAGCTACTCTACAAATCAAACCCAGTTTTCATATAAAAGGAGAGACCGGAAGAGGAACTTCCAAGATTAGCTTTGCTATTGATGTTATGTGACTTGATTTTATTCCAATGAATAAGTAATTTTCAAACCTCCACATTTTGACAATCAGTTTGGCTGAAATCAGCTTTTGTTCTACCCTGTTTTTCTTGCTAAATTGGGATTTCTATAATTATTAACTGAACTACTCCCCTGACAATTATCTCACCTCTATAATTAAACAGAGGATTTGGCTGGGTAAAATGCCAGGTCTTAATCTGACCCAAAAAAATAACATCAACTTTCAAATTATCAGCAGGACAGGCTGAGCTCACACTGATGAGTTTCTCATGATGTGCCTCTTGTTCTGTTTTCAAAGTGGAAACCTTAAAAGATAGCAAAAGAAGAATGAAGTTTAGGTGGCATTCCTATTTGGAATTAAGCCAGGAAAGGCTGGTTTCTCTTAGGAGAGTGTTACCAAATTAATAATTAGGTTAGTGTCTTAGTTACTTCATTGGCACAAATGAAGAGAAAATGATCAGGGAATTTAAAAATCCATTTTATCTATTAGAGAAAGATATCCTTGAAGACTTTTAGTACCTAGTCAAAAAAAAAAATTAAAGAAAAAGGAATGATTGAGTTTGTATTTTTATAATTTTCTTATAAGTTATACCAGGGTCTTATTCAAAATAAGCTGGAAACAGCTCTTAGTCAATCTTGACCTATTTCCTTTAGGATCTGATGGTGACTAGAATGTGACTCCAGGCCTGTTCTCACTGTTCTCATTTTATTTATTTTATTTTTTTATTTTATTTTTTATTTACTTATGATTCATTGAACACAAATGGAGTACAGCTATTGTTTCACTGGTTGTACACAAAGTAGAGTCACACCATCTGTGCGTTCATGCATGTATACAGGGCAATGGTATCTGTCACACATTCTGTTATTATTTTTACACACCCCCACCCCCACCCCTCCCTGCCCTCTATGCTATCTATCCTTCCTCCATTCTTGCCATCTTTCCCCCCCACATTATACATCATCATTCATTTATCAGAGAGACTATTCGGCCTTTGGATTTTTGGGATTGGCTGATCTCACTTAGCATAACAGTCTCCAACATCATCCATTTACCTACAAATGCCATAATTTTATTCTTCTTTATGGCTGAGTAATATTCCATTGTATATATATACCACAGTTTCTTTATCCATTCACCTACTGAAGGGCATCTAGGTTGATTCCATAATCTAGCTATTGTGAATTGAGCAGCTATGAACATTGATGTGGCTGCATCACTGTAGTAATCTGATTTTAAGTCC
>JAJEJO010002889.1:123547-189151 GCA_020662805.1 Glaucomys volans
ACTCTATCCCAATCATTGATTCGTGCTTTTATTTCTTGCGCTTTGGGAGTCATGTTAAGGAAATCTGGTCCTAGGCCAACATGATGAAGATTTGAACTTATTTTCTCTTCTATTAGGTGCAGAGTCTCTGGCCTGATTTCTAGGTCCTTCATCCACTTTGAGTTGAGTTTTGTACAGGGTGAGAGATATGGTTGCATATGGATTTCCAGTTTTCCCAGCACCATTTGTTGAAGAGGCTGTCTTTTCTCCATTGCATGTTTTTGCCTCCTTTGTCAAGTATGAGATACCTGTACTTATTTGGGTTTGTCTCTGTGTCCTCTATTCTGTACCATTGATCTACCTGCCTATTTTGGTACCAATACCATGCTGTTTTTGTTACTATTGCTCTGTAGTATAGTTGAAGGTCTGGTATTGTGAAACCCCCTGCTTCGCTCTTCTTGCAAAGGATTGCTTTAGCAATTCTGGGTCTCTTATTCCTCCAAATGAATTTCATGATTGCTTGCTCTATTTCTATGAGGTCCATCATTGGGATTTTAATTGGAATTGCATTGAATTTGTATAGCATTTTTGGAAGTATAGCCATTTTGACAATATTAATTCTGCCTATCCAAGAACATGGGAGATCTTTCCATCTTCTCAGATGCTCTTTAACTTCTTTCTTTAGTGTTCTGTAGTTCTCAGTGTAGAGGTCTTTCACATCTTTTGTTAGATTGATTCCCAAGTATTTTATTTTTTTTGAGGTTAAGGTGAATGGGGTAGTTTTCCTAATTTCTCTCTCAGAGGATGCATCACTTACAAATAAAAATGCATTAGATTTATGAGCATTAATTTTATATCCTGCTACATTGCTGAATTCATTAATGAGTTCCAGTAGTTTTCTGGTGGAATTCTTAGGATCTTCTAGATAGAGAATTTTGTCATCAGCAAATAGGGATTATTTGATCTCTTCTTTTCCTATTCGTATTCCTCTAATTTCTTTGGTCTGTCTAATTGCTCTGGCTAGAGTTTCAAGAACAATGTTGAATAGTAGTGGTGAAAGAGGGCATCCCTGCCTTGTTCCAGTTCTCAGGGGGAATGCTTTCAATTTTTCTCCATTTAGAATGATGTTAGCTGTGGGCTTGGCATAAATAGCCTTTACAATGTTAAGGAATGTCCCCACTATCCCTATTTTTTCTAGTGTTTTGAGCATGAATGGGTGCTGTATTTTATCAAATGCTTTCTCTGCATCTATTGAAATAATCATGTGGTTCTTGACTTTAAGTCTGTTGATGTGGTGAATTACGTTTATTGATTTCCGGATGTTGAACCACCCTTGCATCCCCGGGATGAAACCCACTTGATCATGGTGCACTATCTTTTTAATATGCTTTTGTATGCGGTTCGCTAAAATTTTGTTAAGAATTTTTGCATCTATGTTCATTAGAGATATGGGTCTGAAATTTTCTTTCCTTGATGTGTCCTTCTCTGGTTTTGGTATCAGGGTGATATTAGCTTCATAGAATGAGTTTGGAAGGGTTCCCTCCTCCTCTATTTCATGAAATACTTTGAGGAGTATTGGAATGAGCTCTTCTTTGAAGGTCTTGTAGAACTCGGCTGTGAATCCATCTGGTCCTGGACTTTTCTTGGTTGGTAGGCTTTTGATGACTTCCTCTATTTCATTGCTTGAAATTGATCTATTTAAGTTGTGTATGTCCTCCAGATTCAGTTTGGGTGGCTCATATGCCTCTAGGAACCTGTTGATGTCTTCCAGGTTTTCTATTTTTTTGGAGTATAAATTTTCAAAGTAGCTTCTTATTATGTTTTGTATTTCAATTGTCTGTTGTAATATTTCCATTCCTGTCACGAATTTTAGTAATTTGGAGTTTCTCTCCTTCTTTTCGTTAGCGTGGCTAAGGGTTTATCAATTTTGTTTATTTTTTCAAAGAACCAACTTTTTGTTTCATCAATTTTTTGAATTGTTTCTTTTGTTTCAATTTTGTTCATTTCAGCTCTGATTTTGATTATTTCCTGTTTTCTACTACTTTTGGTGATGAACTGTTCCTCTTTTTCTAGGGCTTTGAGCTGTAAAGTGAGGTCATTGATTTGTTGACTTTTCATTCTTTTATTAAATGCACTCCCTGCAATGAACTTTCCTCTTAGCACTGCTTTCGTAGTATCCCAGAGATTTCGATATGTTGTATCTTTGTTCTCGTTGACCTCTAAGAATCTTTTAATTTCTCCCCTAATGTCTTCTTTTCTCCATGTATCATTCAATAGCATATTATTTAATCTCCAGGTCTTGGAGTAGTTTCTGTTTCTAACTTTATCATTGATATCTAATTTCTTTCCATTATGATCTGATATTATACAAGGTAGTATCTCCATGTTTTTGTATTTGCTAAGAGTAGCTTTGTGGCATAACATATGGTCTATTTTAGAGAAGGACCCATGCACTGCTGAGAAGAAAGTGTATTCGCTTTTTGATGGATGGAATATTCTATATATGTCTGTTAAGTCCAAATTAGCGATTGTGTCATTGAGTCCTATGGTTTCTTTGTTCAATTTTTGCTTGGAGGATCTGTCCAGCGGTGAGAGAGGAGTGTTAAAGTCTCCGAGTATTATTGTGTTTTGGTCTATTTGCTTCCTGAAATTGAGAAGGATCTGATTGACATACATGGATGCACCATTGCTTGGTGCATAAATATTTATGATTGTTATGTCTTGCTGATTTATGCTTCCTTTAAGCAGTATGAAATGTCCTTCTTTATCCCTTCTGACTAACTTTGGCTTGAAGTCTGCTTTATCTGAAATGAGAATGGAAACCCCAGCTTTTTTACTCAGTCCATGTGCATGGTATGTTTTTCCCCAACCTTTCACCTTTAGTCTGTGGGCATGTTTTTCTATGAGATGAGTCTCTTGAAGGCAGCATATTGTTGGGTCTTTCTTTTTAATCCAGTCTGCCAGTCTATGTCTTTTGATTGATGAGTTTAGGCCGTTTACATTCAGGGAAATTATTGAGATATGACTTGTATTTCCCGTCATTTTAGCTTTTTTGGGGTTTTTAGCTTAACTTTGTTTCTCCTTTGATTGACTCCTTCTTTAGGGTAGTTCCTCTCCATGGTGACCGAGATTGTTATTTTTCATTTCTTCCTCTTTGAATATTTTGTTGAGAATGTTCTTTAGGGCAGGCTTTCTCTTCGTGAATTCTTTAAGCTTTTGTTTATCATGGAAGGATTTTATTTCGTCATCAAATCTGAAGGTAAGTTTTGCTGGATATAAGATTCTTGGTTGGCATCCATTTTCTTTCAGAGCTTGAAATATGTTGTTCCAGGCCCTTCTTGCTTTTAGGGTCTGGGCTGAGAAATCTGCTGATATACGTATTGGTTTCCCCCTGTAGGTAATCTGATTCTTTTCTCTCACCGCCTTTAAAATTCTATCTTTGTTTTGTATGTTAGGTATTTTCATTATAATGTGCCTTGGTGTGGATCTGTTGAAATTCTCTGCGTTTGGTGTCCTGTAGGCCTCTTGTAATTGATTTTCCATCTCATTCATCATATTTGGGAAATTTTCTGATATTATTTCATTGAACAGATTGTTCATACCCTTGGTTTGTATCTCTGTGCCTTCCTCAATCCCAATAACTCTTAAATTTGGTCTTTTCATGATGTCCCATATTTCTTGGAGGTTTCATTCATGATTCCTAACCATCTTTGTTTGTTCGACTTTGTTTTCAAGATTAAATATTTTGTCTTCATTGTCTGAGGTTCTGTCTTCCAAGTGATCTATTCTGTTAATTATGCTTTCTATTGAGTTTTTAACTTGGTTGATTGTTTCCTTCATTTCCTTGTTTCCTTCAAGGATTTCTGTTTGTTTTTTTCTCAGAACTTCTATCTCTTTATTGAAATGATTTTTTGCTTCCTGAAATTGCTCTATTAGCTGATTATTCGTAGCCTGAATCTGCTCTCTCGTCACCTCATTCTCTTCTCTGATCATTTTAATTATGAACATTCTGAACTCCATTTCTGTCATTCCCTCTACCGTGCTGCCCTTGGGATCTCCTGATGCACCATCCATGTTTGTTTGAGACACTTTCTTCCAGTGTCCTCTCATGCTGCTCATATATCCTCTCCTCTAGTAGTGCAAATCAGAGGGATTGCAACTTCCCTGTAAAGACCCAGAGCGTCCCTGCAGATTTCCAGCAACTCACCAGATGTTTGAGAGGTGCTTGATCAAGTGGTGACCCAAGATAGCTGCTGTCTCACAACCTCCAGGTTGGGAATGATCAATGCTTCTGGGCAGAGGCAACCAGGAGATGCAGCGCCGTGTCCCCACGGGAAGGGGTGGGCTTAGGTCCGAGGGCTCAGACAGCTCAAGATGGAGTCTCTCCGCTAGGGAAGCTGTAGAATGGCGCCGACCGGGCCCAAATTCCCCGCTGGAGCCGGCAAGCAGCTCCGCTCCCGGCCAAATCTCACCTGGAGCCGCAGCACCGTGTCCCCGCGGGAACGGGTGGGCTTAGGTCCGAGAGCTCAGACAGGTCAAGATGGAGTCTCTCCGCCAGGGAAGCCTGTTCTCATTTTAATTGCTTAAATCTAGCTCTAGGAAACAGGAAAAACTCAAGGAATACCACTAGATGAATGAATATCCCATTAATTGTTTAAAAATTTAAAGTCTTCTATGTCAATCTCCTCCCCTCCAGTTCAGAAAAATCACAAAGGAAAATCTGGACTTGTTTCATCAAATGGAGTGTTCCCATTACCTTAAAAAACATTACTCGTGATGAGAGAATAGCCTGTTAAGAAAATGTTTTTCCAAAGAGAAGCATTCCTTAAGATGGGTAGAGCAATTTTAATTTGTTCTGAGTAGATGGGTACTATTCTTTAATGCATATTAAGAATTTTTGAAAAATAACTTTCTAGTTCTCAAAATATCTGCAATTAAATGTATATGATCTACTTGGAGAGGCAAACATATAAAGGCTAGAAGTTTGGGTTCTAAAATCAAGAGAAACTAGCTAAAATCTCAACCAGACTGATGGAAAATTTATTTCAAATCTTCAGTTTTCCATGTAAAAAATTAAAATAATGCTAAAATGTATATCATATATATGCTTTCCAACACAAAAATTTCCATCCTTTACTGTTATTTTTTCTTTTGAAGCATATTATGGAACACAAAATCTTTTTTTTTTGTAAAATGATACTTAAGTAACAAAAAAGCCTGTAATTATATACACAAAAATGTTAAACAAAATATAAAACATAAAGTCTGTTTTATAGGATTGTTTTGAGAATCGAATGAGATGAGACTGGTAAGCTTTAAACTTACACATAAGAAAGAAATAAATATTATAAATAACAATTGCTGATTCATATTTGTGACTATTTACATAATTACATTTGTTGTGAATTAATATCAATTGTTATATAACCCCAACATGTTCAATTAACCTACTGTGAAGTCGCTATATTTCCTACATTGGCAGAACTTCAGATTATATCGTGAACAACCATAAAAATGAAAATTTGTACCCCATATTTGTACAATGAATCAAAATGAAGTCTGTAAAAATAAAAAAAGTAATAATAAAAAAATAAACAATTGTGTAAAAAAAAAAGCTAGGTCATATGGAATAAACAGGATATACTTATCTCTCCTGAAAACCTCCGTCTCCCATCCCACTTGCATCTATTTGAGTCTATTAGGACAGGTCATGTCAGGTCTAGTTCTGTTCTATTTGCAAAGAACTTGAAGGCAGCATAAGAGGAAAATTAACAAGGTGAAAATATAGCATATCAAAATAAAATATTTGTTGTCAGAGTTTAAAAAAGAAAGATTTGTATTTGTCAAGGACCTTTCCTATAAGCTATCTAATTGCAAAATAAACTCATTTAGTAACAAGTATAATCATTTTTAACATTGGTGTTTCTCCAGGGTACACAATGGTACTCATAGGACCTGAATGAGTTGATTTGCTTTCTTCAATGTGAGGCTACAGGAAAATTATTCAGGAAGTTGGAGATGGCACAGAAGGTCATTTTTCCTTTTACCTCTTTTTCTTTTATTACTGTTGTTAATAGTAGTTTCTAAGATTGTATAACCTTGTTATTATTAAAGGTACCTTCTGTGTATGGACTGCTAAACTCATTTTTTTTGTATCAAAAACTATCTTGTACAGCTTATCAGAGATGCGGGCACTCGCCCTTCCTCAGGTCTTACTTGAATTGTCAGTTCTGTCATAATTTTAATGCACATACATTGGGATGTGTGTAACTAATACAAATGCATGTCTTTGGTATAAATAATATTCATCGTTGAATTTTCTTCCATGATGTTTTTACGACCAACAACCCTTCCACTAGGCAGATCATCGCAAATTGTGATTTTCAATGAATCACCTGGTAATAAAGAAGTATGTGCTTCGCAAATTGAACCCTCTTCCGTGCAACATGAACAGCTTCAACATAAATTATCTGTAACAGGTTTATTTGTCATGAACTGCAGCCAAAATACCCTGATGGTTAAGTTACCTTCTGCATCTTAAACTTTCCATCAAAAAAATAAAAAATTATGGTTTTTGAGTTAAAGCTTTGCCTTCAACAGCAATTTTTTCTCCAGCATCAGTTATGGGTTCCACTGAAATTGAATGGTTGGAGAGGATTTGCAATGTCAAATTTCAAAAATGTGGCTTATTTGGTAGCTAGTAGCCATCTAGGATGAAAATATGAAGCTAAAAATGAATGAATATACAATTGCATACATAAAATATTGGTTAGGTATCAGCCTTTTCATTTATTTAGTGCTCACACATCTTTGAGGAAACTAGCAGGAAACTCCAGACCCCAGACTGTGCTTTCTATCAGTCTGTCTTTTAATTATATATGTAACTGAAATGAATAGGAACAGCCTAGGTATTTTCTCATGGAACCTACCCAATAGCAGAGGAGACATCATGTACCATACATGTAGTTAGCGGCAGACCATGACTATTTCTAAGATGAAAAGGAGGCAGCATGCTTTGGAATGACAGATACAGGATTGATAAACTCTGGCTGCTAGGATGTTCGAAGTCTTCATGAATAAGGTAATAGGAACCTTTCAGGAAGACACATGCAACTTTGACAAAAGTAAAGGAATAAGAGCAGCCCAGGAACTGGGTAATTTCAAGATGTTGATTGTGACTGATAATAAGATAAACACATTAATTCCTTAAAACTGTTAGGTAAGTACATTATGACTGACATGTAAACAAACAAACAAAAAAGGTCAGTGATTTACCCAAGACCTTAAAAGTAGTAAATAGCAAAATGGTGCTGAAGCACAGGTAGCCTAACCTCGAAGTCAATATGTTTTCCTCTGTCATGGGTTGCAAGCTTAACCCTAAAGATGTTGAGAGCAAAAAAAAAAAAAGGCAGGTTATATGTAAGAAATCAGGAATGTTGAGTCCATGGCAGTCTACTGAGCACATACCCCTTTCCAAAGCATTTAAATATCAAGCTTCAAATCAAATAGGCTCTCTGTCTCTGTCTCTTTCTTCCTCTCCCCTTCCCCACCCCCCACAATACATGTGAGACAAATTCAGTCCATAGTCTTTTATAACATATCATCTGAATAGTCATAGTTTCTTAGGGGTTCAAACTATGTTAAATTAATGACTAAATATTTAGGGAAAAATTCAGGAAAGTATCTCATATTAAAAGGCATTATAAAAACTCTAGCTAAAATATTACAATCAGATTCTTCTGAATATTTGTACACTGCAAAGATTATGCTTATTGTAGGTAAATACAATATATAAAGAATATTTGAGTAAAAGTACCTGAGAACATACCCAACATTACCATTCACTTGTTCACTCATTCAACATGTATTCTAGGCATTGGGCTAGATGTTAGGGGATCTAATATATAATATTGAGCAAAAAAAAAAAAATACAGTGTTTTATGCAGTTTGCAGTCTAAAGGTACATGAGGGAGAGGATGGAGAATAACTAGAAAGCTTTTTGGAATAAAGTCATGGAAGTTTCATGCTAAAGAGTTATGTGTTGAAAACAGCATGAACAAATTAAGTAACCTAGACATGTATGGTGATAAACAACGTCCTAATAACCAAGAAGTTACCTGTCCCTACCCCACCACATACACACACTTGAACTTAAATGAGGCTCCTCCTGGAAGGAGAAATGAGTACACAGTCCCTGAAGGAAGCCTCAATCAACAGAACCTGGCTAGTGACCAGCAGGGAAGCCCAGCTGCCTGGCCCACAGCAATCCACATCGGGCAGCAATCCACTTTCTATGAGTAAATGCTCAAGACCATCTGTGAATTTAGAAAGAGGAGGCAAAAACAGCAACAGCTCAGCCAAAAGCAAGAGCATCTAAAACTGAAAGTGCATCCAATCTGTGCAAAAGGACATTTCACCAGGGATGCAGCTTTTCAGTTCCAGGTTGACCTGTAGGTCAGTTCAGTTTAAATAAACAAACATTTGTTGAACCTCTTCATGTGCCAGGAACAATACAAGGGACTGAAAAGACAGGGAAGATAAGAAACCTTTCTTGCCCTCCAGGAGCCCACTGCTTAGTGGAATAGAGAGATGAGTACATGGATCATACTCAGAGTGCTCTGCTGAAAGCCCAAATTTATTCAAGTGGAGAGACCAGGCAAATTTTCTCAAAGTAGAGCTTCTTAACTAGAATTGTGTATATGGATTGCCTGAGAATCTTGTCAATATGAAGATTCCTGTTCTGTACACATGAGCTGGGGTCTGAGATTCTGTTTCTGACAAGTGATGGGGAAGCTCCTAGCCTTACAACCACATCCTAAATTTCAAGGTTAGTGAAGGCCACCATGCCTGACTGTGTGAAAGTTAGCTGGACCAAGAAGCTGGGCAAGAGCCCTTCACTGAGGAAATGCTGAGCAAAGGCAAGCATCTGTGAGCCAGGCAGTAGTGTAGCTGAAAGCAGTTCATTCTTCCTAGGGCAGAAAAGAAGGCATATGCCAGACCTGAGCAAGAACTTGATTTTATTCTGTAGGCAGATCAGTGATTCATAAGCTTGAGGGCTTGTTTATGATCCAGATCCCCAGGCTCTGCTCCTACCAGATGCTGATTCTGTGCGCTTTGGTACAGTAAACTGCATGTTCTTGCCCTATACCCAGGTGACTATTAAGCAGGTGGTTAGAAGATCGTACTCTGGGAAATCTGGCACAGATGGTAAACAGGATTGAAAGGTCTCTATCCAGAAAAATGAGATTTGCTTTTCAGAAAGTCAGTGGGGATTTACTGAATTACAAGGGGAAAGTATGGAAACTAGTTAAGAACTTGTTAAAATAGTGTAAGGCAAGCCTGAAATAGAGCATTCAGAGAGAGGACAGACTTAAGGAACATGGAGAGAACAGAAATTTCAGGACTTTCCAACTGATGAAGAGTAAGGAGTGAGGGAGTAGGAGGAAGCCCTGTGATTCCCAGCTTTCTGACCAAGATGATTAACAAGATTTTGAAGCCACCGACCAAAATAGAGAACAGCAATCAAGAGTTGGTTTAGGTGGCAATGATGATAAATTTCAGTTTGGAGTAGCTGGCTTTTAAGTTTCAGATTGCCAACCTGACGTAAATGGAAGGCAGGCAGTTGGCTATGTAAGACAAGAACTCAGGAGGAAAAACGGCCAGATATCTCATGCAGAGGAAGAAATATAGAATCACTGGTGTTACCTGCCTTCCACATCCTCATCTGCAGGCTCTGCCTGTAATGAAACTGGTAAAATGTAAACTCTTTATATTATTCATAGTCTATTTGGAAAGGAAACTCCCATGATTATTATCCACAACTTGCCTGGAGTAAATTAAAGTGAAAGTGTTAATAGAACCCATAGAAGGAAGGTCTCTGGGAAGCTATATTTAAAAAATGCTTTATCACAAAGGAACTACCTTTTGAGAACTTATCTTCTCACACAAAGATCAGGCTGTCATCAGTGGGGGCGCAGATCCCTACCTGGTGTGTGACTCAGTCTACAAATGATCTCATTGCAAAACTGAAGGTTGGGAGAGAGGTGCCAAGATATGCATCCCAAATGACCATCAGGCAGAAATGAGTTCAGTGCCAGCATGCTCATTTATTTAATTAAACTAATGTATATAAACTACTTCGAATACCACCCACTGCCATCAATCATGGTTTTTCATCGAGAAAATAATATTATCAACAATGAGTTTAATTGTTCTTCTCAAAGTCAAATCTATAATTTTGTTATATAATAATAAATAATACTACCACTATTTAACTAAAATAGTAGTAGAAAGTATAGGTTGTACCTATTATACAATTTTTGGTCTGCCTAAAGAACATTCTTTACTATTAAACTTTTTGAATGAAGTTATGTGAACCCTAACCCTTTTTTGCTTATGTTAAAAATATATATGACTTTGATAAATAGCAAAAAAATTGAGTGACAGATTGATCTCTAACTCACCTTCTTTAGTCTTTACTATATGAAAATCTGAAGTCCAGTGGTTCATAAGTACCATATCATACACTCTGTATAAGGTTGGGGAATATTTGCACAAATCAAACTACACCCATATGGTAGAATAGTATGCTGATGTTAAAAATGATGTTGAATAATATGATAAAATGTATAGGGTGTTATTTTCAGTTAAAATAAGAAACTGTATAAACAAATATATGTATTACATTTAAAATGTAAACTATTTTGACAATACTACAATGTTATCAAAGGTATATGATGGGATTATAGGTTATTTTTTCCCCTTTGCTTCAGTTTTCTCTGCTTATTTTTTCTGAAATGAAAAAATGCTAACTTTACATGGGATCATTAAATATAAAAGATGACAAACAAATAACTCAGTCCTTTCTGTTCACATTTATTTCCCCCACAATTCTGTTGTGGGTGAGATTTCTGATGGCTTACACACTGGAGGGTGAAACAGGTGACTTGCACAAGAGGGTCAGGCAATCAATCAGGCCCAAGGACTGGGGAGTGGAAAACAGAAAAGGCTAATGCAGAGAAAGAAGACTGAGGTTGCTGTCCCCTCCTCCTCATTTAGTCCTTCAAATGGCTCCTCATAACCTTCATTCAAAATAACTGCTGAGGGATTCCAGGTCACTCCGATGGCTCAGACCAACTTTTCTGTTATTTAGTTGGAGCAAAGTCAACACTCCATGAAATATCTCTAAGATGTTTTGGAAAACATATGTAAAGCTCTATTTTAATTGGAGAAAAACCTGTTTATGCTTAAGATATAATACCTAAATGCTATCCTGATATTGATCTTTAAACTTTTCCATTGCAATAGATATAATTTTTCTGCTCTTTACATCAAAAGTCACTTTCAAGAAGAAAATGAATCAGCCAAATATTGATGATGATGTGCTTGAAGTTATTTTACCACTGAGTAATGGTATTCTGCTTAAGAATTTAAGAAAGAGTGATCCTTGTAGGAATTCCAGACCAAATTCACTTTATCTTCAAGAACAATTCTATTTGGTATAGTTCTTGACAATTTGATTTGCATACTATATTCATGAAGCTTAATTACATTAGCATAATTGTAGTACTGGGCTTTAAAATATGTAATTTAGCTCTGTCCCATTTAAATTTTCAGGGATTTTGTGTAGGTTTTGAAAAACTTTCAATGACAAAACAAAAACAACAAAGAGAGAGTCCTTTTCTAAGAGTCTAATTGAATTGCAATTTCATAAAGAAAAGCAGAAAGTTAATAATACTTGACCTGGACATCTTTTTCAGGAGGCAACCCAAATAATGCTTCAAAATTTTCTAATAACACATTGAGGCAAGTTAGGAGTCCTGCTGTTTTCTCCTTCTCTTCTCCACCCTCTTCAAGCAATATAGTTTATGCTTGAAGATTAGAGCATCTGTTTTAGGTACCTTTTTTAGGTGAAAAGAAGTTCATGAAGGGAAAAGGGAGCATATAAAAGAGAAAATTATTGAAAATCAAAAGAATAGGAAAGGCTAAAATATGAAATTCATGAATATCTCTTTATTATAAAAATTGAGATGATATAATAATAAAAAGACCTATAATTTCATCCTATCTACCATGTTTTTAATGCATATAAACATTTAATTTTCAAGTAATTAGGATACTCTTTCCTACTTTTAAACATTTTCAAACTATAGTTTTAAAATAATTTCTTAAAATATATGACAATGACACAGCCTTGCGTGAACAGCAAGTTCAATAAATTTTACAGCTATATGAAATTCAGAAATCAATTCAACTGAACCCCTCTAATAAATATGAGCACACTGAGGTTGAGTGGTCACTTTAGACTGTCCGGGCAGAGGACAGAAGGTACAATATCTAAGCTTTTTAAGAATTTAGCAAGTGACTTAACTTTATCAGCTATAGAACCATAGGATTTTGTTGTAACAGCTTAAACTACCATCATTATCCTGAAATAACAAGTTTTCTGAATGACTATTTTCCTTTTCATTACAACACAGGCAGCCCTAGGTCAGAGCCTGTATCCTGAGATATAATGTGGTTCTAGAAAAGGAATGAAGAAACTTAGATAGCTAACAGTCCAAATGCCTCCTCTGTGTGAGGCACATTTCTAAGCATTTATACATGTTATGTTTTTCATCCTCATAATAATCCTATGTAGTAGGCACTCTTCTTATCCCTCACTGACAAAAGATGCCATTGAGGTTGAGAAAGTTCTTCAAAGTTTCACAGTTATCTAAGTGTGGATTAGTAACAGTGTCTGATTTTATTTCCATAATTATAATACCTTATTCATATTGTCACTTCTATTTTATGGACAAGGAAATAGAAAACCAAAGGAATTAAAATGCTACTCTAAGATGGCTTATATAGGAGATAATGAATCCAGGGTTTAAACCAAGCCATATTTTATTTTATTATTTTTTTAATTTTATTTTTTTAAATTATTTATTTATTTATTTATTTATTTATTTTTATTTACTTATTGATTCACTGAACACAAATGGAGTACAGCTATTGTTTCAAAGTAGAGTCACACCATCTGTGCATTCATACATGTACTCAGGACAATGGTGTCTGTCACACATTCTGTTATTATTCTTACCCCCCCACCCCGACCCTACCCCTTCCTTCCCTCTATGCTATCTATCCTTCCTCCATTCTAGCCACCCTTTCCCCCCGCATAATTCATCATCATTCACTTATCAGAGAGACCATTTGGCCTTTGGATTTTTGGGATTGGCTAATCTCACTCAGCATAATAGTCTCCAACATCATCCATTTACCTACAAATGCCATAATTTTATTCTTCTTTATGGCTGAATAATACTCCATTGTGTATATATACCACAGTTTCTTTATCCATTCATCTATTGAAGGGCATCTAGGTTGGTTCCACAATCTAGCTATTGTGAATTGAGCAGCTATGAACATTGATGTGGCTGCATCACTGTAGTAATCTGATTTTAAGTCCTTTGGCTATAGGCCAAGGAGTGGGATAGCTGGGTCAAATGGTGGATCCATTCCAAGTTTCCTAAGGAATCTCCACACTGCTTTCCAGAGTGACTGCACCAACTTGCACTCCCACCAGCAATGTATGAGTGTACCATTTTCCCCACATTCTCGCCAACACCTGTTGTTGCCTGTATTCTTAATAAAAGACATTCTAATTGGGGTAAGATGAAATCTTAAGGTGGTTTTGATTTGCATCTCTCTTATAACAAGGGATGTTGAACATTTTTTCATGAATCTGTTGGTTGCTTGTAGATCTTCCTCTGTAAAGTGTCTGTTCATTTCCTTGGCCCATTTATTGATTGAGTTATTAGTGCTCTTGGTATAAAGATTTTTGAGTACTTTGTAGATTCTGAGGATTAGTGCTCTGTCTGAAGTGTGTGTAGCAAATATTTTCTCCCACTCTGAAGGCTCTCTCTTCACATTGCTGATTGTTTCTTTTGCTGAGAAAAAGCTTTTTAGTTTGACTCTATCACAATCATTGATTCGTGCTTTTATTTCTTGCACTTTGGGAGTCATGTTAAGGAAATCTGGTCCTAGGCCAACGTGATGAAGATTTGGACCTATTTTTTCTTCTATTAGGTACAGGGTCTCTGGTCTAATTCCTAGGTCCTTGATCCACTTTGAGTTGAGTTTTGAACAGGGTGAGAGATATGGGTTTAGTTTCATTTTGCTGCATATGGATTTCCAATTTTCCCAGCACCATTTGTTGAAGAGGCTGACTTTTCTCCATTTGTTCTTAGCAAGAAGAGAGAAGCAGGAGGTATCACAATACCAGACCTTCAACTATATTACAGAGCAATAGTAACAAAAACAGCATGGTATTGGCACCAAAATAGACAGGTAGATCAATGGTACAGAATAGAGGACACAGAGACAAACCCACATAAATACAGGTATCTCATACTTGACAAAGGGGCCAAAAACATACAATGGAGAAAAGACAGCCAAGCCATATTTTATTTAGAACCTGAATGTTCTTTATGTGTGCTACCTCTGGAAGTCTTCCTTAAAAATAGTTATGTCTGCAAGTCATCTCTGGAAGCTTCCTACTGCTCACTGGGCATCAACATATGACATTATGGAATGTGGAATGGAACAACACATTTATTATGGAACCTATGCCAACGATATGTTAACAGATATCATGTGTATGAATTCTTGAGGTTCAGTACAAGGTGTCTTATCAGAGATAATCAGAATAGTTAAGGGCTAGACCCCAGCCCTGGACCATACCCTCAGTTAACATTTGTGAATTGTGAGTAAATCTAATGAACATGCAACTGTCACCATAGACCAGGTCACCAGTAGCTTGTTGGAGTATCAGAATCTCTTAACCAACAGGTTGAGCATACCTTTAAGGAATTCAAAGAACAATCCTCAGATATCTATACTCACAGGGAACAATTTCTGGCCTCATGATGACCATCAGCAAGGAGTAAGCCCTGGTCTCTGAACTGAGATTCAGTTTCCACACTGGTAAAAGGGACTTCAAGAAGGAGGAAGGATCTAGCTACTGGAGTTGGGAATGGACTTTTTCTGAATGATAAGAAAGGATAACCTACAGGAGTGATGTTTAGAAAAAGGTGGGGACTAGAATTGGAATATAGTGGATAGGGATGAAATGGAAACCAGGGCAACTTGCTCTAAAGTTCCACAGGGTGAGAAGTAGAGATAACAAAATATTTAAGTCAGGTTTAATCCTGGGAATCAGAGAATGACTCAGAGCAAAATAGAAGGAGTGAGCCTGGGAATTTCATGAGATTAAATCCAACTAAGTAAGGAACAGTTCCTACTTCTGAGGGTCTCTATGGCATAGACAAATAATTACTCTTTGGTTCATAAGCATATAGGAAAGCATTCTAGAAATAATATCAATTGTAATGTTAAGATACAGAGTCTGAAAATGCAAACTAACACGGTCAGAAGCAGATCCAAAGTTGTATGTCATAGAGTAATAACAGCTAAAATGAAATGAGTTCTTACTACATGTGACCTAAAACATTACATCTATCAGCCATTTATATTTGCCCTCTGAAGACGGAACTACAGTCATCTCCATCTTGCAGATGAGATAACTGTTATGGAGAGTTTAAAAGGCTGGTCTAATGATATAAGGTTTTTAGGTAGCAGAGTTGGGAAAGTTAAATTTAATTTAAAACAAGGCACAAATGAGAACTCCGAGCCAGGCCTGCAGGATTTTCTGTGATACTTGCTCTAAATATGCAAATTCATTGTTAGTCCCCTTTCACAGCAATCTAACTATAGCCTTGACCACAGCCTGGTTCTTGACTCCTTAGCAGCATATGCTACTCTACTGTGGATAATAGGTTGTGTGAATTGGGTTCTTACTCTGTAGCCAGCCTTAGCCTAAGTGGCCAGCTTTTGCCTAAGTGCATTATATCCTGAGGCAGAGCCCATGATGATCAGCACTCAGCCCTCCTCATTATAGAGCTTGTTTCAATTAACCAGAGGCTCATGTAGAGATGTGTGTCACTCCTGGGCTGTGGCAGGGAAAACCCCATGCCACTTCTCCTGCCTCTCTCTTCCCCTGCTGCACAAAGAAAGGGCCTCTTGTCCAGATGACCAAGTCACAGGATCCAAGCACTCTGGATTGCTGAGCAGCTGCACAGAGGCCAGTTGTCCTGGAGACCTACCCCAATCCACAGATGACTTTGGTTTAGAAATAAACCTTCACTGCAGTAAGCACAAAGCTTTTAGGTTGTTTCTCAGAATACTCTAAAATATCCTGAGGAGTAACACATGCATACTTAACATTCCTAACAGTCTTATGACTGTGAGGTGAGGCAAGGGAATTCCAGGGAAGTTAGAAGTCCCAGAGCTACATCATGTAAAGGTCAGATACTAATGCAGACAAGCTCATTCCAGAGATTATACCTTTAACCACTACGCTTGTAATCTTTATGCTCACAAAGTAGCTACATACTGAGGTGCTCTGTTAAAGTTATTAACAGCACATTTTGAGTCATATATTTTTTATATTCTAGTACGACAAGTTATTGCTAAAATAGAATTCCATTGAGTCACACCTATTAAAACCACAAATAGGATGCCACTATGTTCCAATCTTGTCAAGATTTTCTAACTTGACACTCTTAGAAAATGATTGGGGTAAAAGTAGTATAAAAGGACTTATTTCAAAATTAGAAAGACTCTAACTTCAGCCTACTGCTGACAACACAAACAAAATACACTGTTCATTTGAAAAATGAGAATGAAAGCAAACAATTTCCATATTTATGTGAATAATCCACAGAATAGAATGGACAGGTAAAAGCAAGCCATGAAAGTATTGGCTTCATTAGTAGAAAGCTACTAATAGTAAATAATGATCTCTAGAGGAGATAAATTTGTTTTTTAATGAGAGAAGGATTTATTTTATGATGATTAAATGTTAAGCAATAGAAAAATGTATCTAGAGAGAGAAAGAGGGCAAAGGTTGAGAGAGAGATTAGTTGCTTTTTGCCAAGCAGTTCATAATGAGGATGATTAGAGGAGACCATAATTGATTACTAATATCTCTCACTCTGGACAGACGAGGAATTATGGAGAATTAATCTTTGGAGCTATAATAAAATAGATGATGATAAATACCATATGTAACTATCAGTGTGGAACAAAACAAGAGATGAGAAGAAAAATCCTCACATGCTTTCATGCTGTTTAATATTAAAGACTCAAAGACATACACTCTAGAAACACACTAAAGAAATGTAATATTAATTATTCCTAGAGTTTATAGAGTGCTTGCTATATACTAAGTGCTTTTAAAGTGTTCTGCATGAAGTAACTCATTTAAGCCTCATGCACATCTACCATTATTACCAGATTTTTTAAAGAAGAAAACTGAGACACAAACTTTAAAAATTTTCTGAAGTCACAAAGTTAGAAATTAGTAGAGACAAAATTAAAAACAAGTGTCTGGTTCCAGCAGCTGTGTTGTTAATCTTTGTAAATTGTTAGCTCTCTCCCAAGTCATTGCTTTAGGGGCAGGTGGATGGACAGATGCCTTGGTTAAGTGGTTGCAGTAGGACTAAGAAGTTTGAAATCAGTAGAGTTGAGTTTGATTGTCATCGATGTCCACCAAGTACCAAGGATGAGACCAGGGACAGGTATTCCTTTTTCCACTAAGACATCGATGATCCATGAATCCCAGATACTGCATGAGGTTATTGTCATAATCAAATAAGCTAGAAAAAGACTTAGAACATGCTTTGTAAACTTCAAAGTGCTCTCTCTGTGTAAACAATTATATATAAGAGATATCATAGGACCCAGAGGAGAACTGAGAGGATCCCATGTAATTTTCTGAGTTTATTAGTCAACTAAGACTGCCATAGCAAAATACCAGAGCCTGGACAGCTTAAATAACAGAAATTTCTCTCTCAGATCTCCAGGATGTAATTCTGAGAAGACAGGGTACCAGTATGATTGAGCTGTAGTGAGAGTTCCCTGCTGGTTTATGGATGGACTTCTTCTTGCTGTGGCCTCACATAGCAGGGAGAAAGTGAAAGCTTTCTGTTGTCATCTTATAAAGGCACTAATTCCATCATGAGAGACTCATCCTCATCATCATCTAAATCTAATCTTCTTCCAAAGTCCCTACCTCCAAATACCACCACATTGGGTGTTAACAGCTTCAATGTGTGATTTGAGGGGAATACAATTCAATTCCATAGCACTGAGTCAGGAAACAAAGCACTTCTCAAGGGGGTTTATGTTGGGTGGAGAATGAGAGACAGGATGAATGTAAAGAGAAAGAGCAACCTTCTGAAAATGGTACTATTTGGTGAATCCAAGTACCATACAAGAAAAAGAGATTATGGGTTGGGTATGCAAATGTGTTCAATATGATAATGCTTTAAAAAGGATGGCAGAGTCCTTTTATGAGATACTTCATTGTAATTGTTAAAACTGGCTTGCAAGATCAACAGACTTTGATCTTGAATTTGCCACTTTGTGTTACTTTGGCCAACTCCTTTAAGTTGCAGTTGCCCAATCTACAAAACAGACAGTTTAGTAGCAGCTAGAGTATGGGATTTTTGCAAGGAACTAAGAAATGGGGGATCCAAGATGGCAGAATAGAGGCAGTCACATTCCTGCTTGCTCTGTGTCCTGAAACCAAGAAAGCAAGACAGGCAGCTTCTCCGCAAAGTGGGTGAACAAAATTAAAAAAAAAAAAGGGGATCTTAAAACTGAACATTCAAAACAGACCATGAACACAGAAGGTTGGATATAATAATGAAAAAGTCCCCAGCAGCACAGGCACTACCACAACTGGGTGGGAAGCTCCAGCCAGAGAGTTCCCTCCGTGAGCATAGTAGAGGAATGAGGGCATTAAAGGAACCCACATTTTTAGGAGACCCAAGGCATGTCTGGGTATGGAGCATTTAGAAACCAGGGACATTGCCCAACAAACCTGAAGGACTCACTGCATGATATCTGTGTGTGGGGAAAGAAGCCACATCTCTCCCCAAGACATGGAGAGGACAAAGGAAGGAACCGCTTTGCAGCTGACGCATAGAGGCTGGTAACTGAGGAAGTTGATTCCTGACGAATCTGACTGTGGCCTGAAATACAAGTCCAGTAAACACACATTGCATGACAAAGTGTGCTTAAGTGACCAGGAGAAAATCAAACATGGAGAGAGGTTTACACAGGGGACAACTGGTTGTAGAAACCCACCTGGCTCTACCCCAGCCGTTCCAATCCAACTGCTTGCAGTATGGGATAGGAGAGATGCATCTGGCAGGAAATCAGAAGGTCAGGGGTGGAAGAAATTGTTTAGAGACTGAATCCGAGTCCAGGAAATGTGGGATCTACAGGTGACATAGGGGACTAAGAATTGGCTCCCCCACCACACAAGTGGAACCCAGAGGAGGCCTGGGGTAAAGTTCCCCAGTGTGGACCAGCAAGTACTAGGTACTGGAGGTGCACTGATTTAAAACCTCCAAACCAATTACCATTCAGCTAAGAGCCTGGAGCCCACCTTAGCCTAAACCCTGCCTCCAGGAACCCCACCCACTGGATTACCTCTTTCAGTCCAGCAATCCAGAGGGTGGAGCATCACACTCCAGAAGACCCCTCCTAAAACTGTTATGAGAGAAACTGAGAATATTTTGAACTTCAACAGAAAGAATTCTTTAATTTTTCACAAATATTTTTTTCTTTTCTTTTTCTTTTTCACTGTTCATGATTTTAATGATAGATGGATTTTTATATAGTTTTCTCTTTTTTTCTTCTTTCTTGCATTACTGAAGCCAGTTATTTTACACGGATTAGTTTTTTGTGAAGTAGGATGCTTCTTTTGTACTCTTTTATTTTTCTTTTTAATTTTTTATTTAAATTTTTGCTTTGTATATATAGTTTTTCTTCTGTTTTCCTTGACTCTTTTCTTCTGCTAACTGCCAATCTATATTGTTCTCTTTCACTCTTCCTTTAATCTTTTACTTCTGTCTTTTCTCATCCTCCCTCATAATCATCACATCCTATGTCACTTTAGTACTCTCCCTATCTATGATTTGAAAATGTAAACCCTTTTGGAAACTTACTGTTTTTAATATAGTCAGTAACTGATAATATCATTACTGTTTATTGTGATAATTAACATTATAGATACCATAGTAGGAACTATTTGGTCTAATGCTGTAAATTGTTTGCATTGGTTGTTGTTATTATTTGTCTCACCCTAAACAGTGAGGTGCTGGAAACCTTCAGGGACACTATAATTCCACAGGGTAGAAACTCTCCTGCCTCAGATACATACTGTTAGATGGGTAGATCCACAAACAACATGAAAAAGCAAGGGAATAAATTGACCCAAACAAACCAAGATACTCCAATAACAGAATCCATCAACACCACAGTGGAAGAACTGTCAGAGAAGGAGTTTAGAATATACATATTTAAACTAATTGGTGAAGTAAAGGATGATGATAAGAGAGCAAATACAAGTAGCAAAAAAAGTACTTCAACAAAAAGACAGAGATTCTGAAAAAATCCAGAGAGAAATCCTTGAAATGAAGGAAACAATAAAGGAAATTTAAAATTCAACAAGAAACAGCACCAACAGATTAGACCACTTAGAAGACAGAACCTCAGGCAATGAAGAAAAAAATATAATCTTGAGAGTTGACCATGGAGAGAAGATGTTAAGAAACCATGAACAGAATTTCCAAGAATTATAGGAACATGAAAAGACCAAATTTAAGATTTATCAGGATAGAGGAAGGAATGGAGATACAAGCCAAAAGAGTGCACAGTCTTTTCAATGAAATAATATCAGAAAATTCCCCAAATCTAAAGAATGAAAAGGAAAATCAAAACTAAGAGTCTTACAGGATCACAAATGTATAAAATTAAAACGGACCCACATCAAGGCACATTATAATAAAATGCCTAGCATGCAGAATAAGGATAGATATTAAAGGCTGTGAGAAAGAATTATCAGAGTACATATAGGGAAAACCAATTTGGATCTCAACTGATTTATTAACCCAGACCCTCAAAGCTGGGAGATCTTGGAATAACAAATACCAAGCTCTGAAAGAAAGTGGATGTAAACCAAGAATCCTATATCAAGCAAAATTAAGCTTCATATTTGAAAATGATATAAAAACCTTCCATGATAAACAAAATTAATAGAATTTGCAACCAAAAAGCCTGCACTTCAGAATATTTTCAACAAAATACTACATGAAGATGAAATTAAAAAAAGTGAAAACCAGCAAAGGGAGGAACTACACTAAAGAAATAGTCAGTCAAAGGAGAAACTAATTCAAAGTAAAAGCTAGAAATAAACCAAAATGGTAAACCAAAACCGGGAACACAAATTATATCTCAATAATAACCTTGAACATTAATGACCTAAACTCATCAATCAAAAGACACAGACTGGCAGATTGGATTTAAAAACAAGACCCAACAATATGCTGTCTCCAAGAGATTCACCTCATAGGAAAAGACATTCACAGACTGAAGGTAAAAGAATGTAAAAAAAAAAAAAAACAAACATATCACTCACATGTATACATAAACAAGCAGGGGTTTCTATCCTCATATCAGATAGAGTAGACTTCAAGCCAAAGTTAATCAGAATGGATGAAGATGGACATTTCATACTGCTTAAGGGAATTATGCATCAACAATACATAATAATCATAAATATTTATGCCTCAAATAATGAAACATCTACATACATCAAACAAACTCTTCTCAACATCAAGAATCAAATAGACCACAACCCAATAATACTGGGTGACCCTAACACACCTCACTCACTACTGGATAGTTCTTTCAAACAAAAACTGAACAAATAAATTATAGAACTAAATAATACTATCAATAATTTAGACTTAACAGAGATATATAGACTATTTCATCCATCAATGAGCAAATACACTTTCTTCTTAGCAGCACATGGATCTTCTCAAAAATAGACCATATCACATGCCATAAAGTCATCTTAGCAAATGCAAAAATATAGAGATAATACCCTGCATTTTATCATATGTTAATGGAATAAAATTAGAAATCAATGATAGAATAAAAAGTAGAAGCTACTTTAACTCCTGGAGACTAAATAATACTCTATTGAATGATGAATGAATATGATGAATGAAAAATAGAAGATATCAGGGATGAAATAAAAAGAGTTAGAGGTAAATGAGGACAGTGATATAACATATCAAAATCTCTGGGACACTATGAAGGCAGAAACTTCATTGCATAAAGCTCCTTCATTAAAAGAATAGAAAGTCAACAAATAAATGACCTAACATTATATCTCAAAGCCCTAGAAAAAGAACAAATCAACACACCCAAACAGTATAAGACAGAAAATAATAAAAAACAGGGCTGAAATCAATGAAACTGAAACAAAAGAAACAATTCAAAAAATTGACAAAAAAAGTTGGTTCTTGGAAAAAATAAATAAAATTGATAGACCCTTAGGCACAATAACAAAGAGGGAGAGAAAACCCAAATTACTAAAATTTGTGATGAAAAAGAAAATATCACAATAAACACTACTGAAACACGGAAGATAATCAGAAACTATTTTTGAAAATTTATGCTCCAATAAAGTAGAAAATCTTGAAGACATTGACAAATTCCTAGACACATATGACATACCCAAACTGAATCAGGAGGACATATACAATTTGAACAGATCAATCCCAACCAACAAAATATAAGATGCCATTAAAAGCCTACCAACTAAGAAAAACCCAGGACAAGACAGATTCTCAGCCAAGTTCTACAATACCTTCAAAGAGAATTAACACCAATATTTCTCAAATTATACCATGAAATAGAAAAGGAGAGAATCCTTCCAAACTCATTCTATGAAGCTAGTATCACTCTGATACCAAAACCAAACAAAGAAACATCAAGGAAAGAAAACTTCAGACCAATATCCCTAGTGACTATAGACACAAAAATTCTCAATAAAATTCTGGCAAATCACACATAAAAACATATTAAAAAGATAGTGCACCATGATCAAGTGGGGTTCATCCCAGGGAAACAAGGTTGGTTCAACATACAAAAATCAATAAACATAATTTAGCACATCAATAAATTTAAAGACAAGAATCATATGATCATCTCAATAGATGCAGAAAAATCATTTGACAAAATACAGCATCCCATCATGTTTAAAATACTAGAAAAACTAGAGATGGTCGGAACATACCTCAACATTGTAAAAGATATCTATTGTAAACCAAAACCAACATCATTCTAAATGGAGAAAAGATGAAAGCACTCCCCCTAAAAACTGGAACAAAATAAGGCTGCCCTCTTTCACCACTTTTATTCTATTCAACATAGTCCTTGAACCTCTAGCCAGAGCAATTAGATATAAGAAAGAAATTAAAGGGATATAAATAGAAGAAGAGGAACTCAAACTCCCTATTTGCCAATGACATGATTCTATATTTAGATGATCCAAAAAATTCCACTAGAACTTTCTAAAACTGATAAATGAATTTAGCAAAGTAGCAGGATATAAAATTAACACCCATAAATTAAATGTGCTCCTAAGCATCAGTGATGAATCCAAGGAAAGAGACATTAGGAAAAGCACCCCATTCGTAAGAGCCTCAAAAAAAAATACTTGGGACTCACTCTAACAAAAAAAGTGAAAGACCTCTACAATAAAAACTACAGAACATTAAAGAAAGAAATTGTAAAAGACCTTAGAAGATGGAAAATTCTCCCATACTCTTGGATAGGCAGAATTAACATTGTTGAACTGGCCATACTATCAAAAGTGTTATAAAGATTTAATACAATTCCTATTAAAATCACAGTGACGTTCTTCATAAAAATAGAAAAAGCAATCATGAAATTCATTTGGAAAAATAAGAGACCCAGAATAGCCAAAGCAATCCTTAGCAAGAAAAACGAAGCAGGAGACATCACAATACCAGGCCTTAAATTATGCTACAGAGCTATAGTAACAAAAACAGCATGGTATTTGCACCAAAACAGACATGTAGACCAACAGTACAGAATAGAAGATGCAGAGATAAACCCACATAAATACAGTTATCTCATACTAGACAAAGGTACCAAAAAGATACATTAGAGAAAATATAGCCTCTTCAACAAATGGTGCTGGGAAAACTGGAAATCCATATGCAGCAAAATGAAATTAAGCCTCTGTCTCTTACCTTGCACAAAAATCAACTCAAGATCAAAGACTTAGGCACTAGGACAGAGACCCTGTGCTTAATAGAATAAAAAGTAGGCCCAAATCTCCACCATGTTGGCTTAGGAATTGACTTCCTTAACAGGACTCCTAAAGCACAGGAAGTAAAATCAAGAATCAATAAATGGATGGAATTAAAATAGAAAGCTTCCTCACAGCAAAGAGAACAGTAGCATGAAGAGAGAGCATATATAATGGGAAAAAATCTTTACCACATGCACCTCAGAGAATTAATCTTAAGGATATATAAGGAATTAAAAAAAAACACCAAAAAAAAAAAAAAATAACCCAATCAATAAACAGGCTAAGGAACTGAACGGACATTCACAGAATATAATCAATCAACAAATATATGAAAAAATGTTTAACGTCTCCAGCAATTAGAGAAATGCAAACAAAACTACACTGAGATTCCATCTTACTCCAGTCAATGGCAATCATCAAGAATACCAGTAACAATAATGGTTGACAAGGATGTGAGGAAAATGATACACTCATACATTGCTGGTGTGACTGCAAATTGGTGCAACCACTAAAGAAAACAATATGGAGATTCTTAAGAAAACTTGGAATGGAACCACCATTTGATCCAGTCATGCCACTCCTAGGTTTATACCCAATTTACTTAAAATACACCCAGAGGACTTAATATCATACTACAGTGACACAACCACATCAATGTTTATAACAGTTCAATTCACGATAGCTAAACTATGGAACCAACATAGGTGCCCTTCAACAGATGAATGGATAAAGAATCTGTGGTATACATACACAATGGGATATTATTCAGCCATAAAGGAGAATGAAATTATGGCATTTGCTGGCAAATGGATGGAACTTGAGAATATTATGCTAAATGAAATAAGCCAATCCCAAAGAACCAAAGTCTGATTGTTTTCTCTGATATGCAGATGCTAATTCACAATAGCAGGCAGGGTGGGGGGATGGTGGTATTTTGGACTAAGCAGAGATGACTGAAGGGAGGGGAGGGGACATGGGGGTTGGAATGATAGAATGAATAGGACATTATTACCCTATGTGCATATATGATTACATGATCTGTGTAACTCTATATCATGAACAATCAGAAGAATGAGAAGCTACACTCCATTTATGTATGATGTGTCAAAATGCATTATATTGTCATGTATAATTAATTAGAAGAAATAAATATACAGAATGACTTACCAGAGTGCCTAGATTTTATTATAGTCTCAATAATTAGTAACCATGATCATCATTCTTAAAAAGTAATTTATTTCTCCCTCTCCCACGTTTTAGTCACTCATTGATCAAATAATGGGCACCTACTATGTGACAGGCATTGTTCTTGCATTTCATAAATTTCTAGGGAAAAATTCTAAATATTATCCAAATGTTCACTTCTTTCAGCTCCTCTTGTTTCTATTGCTGCTTCCCTACAATGCATTCACTGTTCCAATACACTTTCTTTTATTGACTCAATAATTTAATAAACATCAGTGGAACAGAGTTTTGTGACATTACTTTCTTCTGTTGCTAGGGTACTGTGCCCAGTGTCCAACAATTGTTCTCAGTTCTTGGAGGTGTTCTAGAAAGTGTACATTCTACATAGCCAAAGATCTTGTGCTGTATCTCTGATTCTTCAGCTTGTTGATGCTGAAGTATCAGCACCATGCATCTGATTTCTATTTCAACACTTGGAAGGCCCTTAGAGCTCTCCAAACATGTGAAACAATGTGTTGTTAGTGCTCAGTTTCAGCTCAATTATTCTTCATGAAAACTTTCAGCAACTTGATTTTTCTAGTCAGTTATGCAAAAACATCTAAATCTTCCTTGATTCTCCCATCACACCTCATATCCTGGCAGCTTTATCTTCAGAACCCACCTACAGTTCAACCTTTCATCATTTTCACCAATTCCTTACTCAGTCTACATCACCACCCTTGTGGATTATTGCTAAGCATCCTCTTTCAGCTCCTCTTGCTTCTATTGCTGCTTCCCCACAATGAATTCACTGTTTCAGGACAACTATTTTAAATACCTGCTTTAGTACAAGTGGATCAATGTATTCTGTTTTATTAGCACACTCTCACATGGGCTGATAAATAATGGAATTAAAATCTATTTGTGACTCTTTCCAAGAAGACTTATCGAATAATTTAGAAATATCTGATTATGTTCTGGAATGAAAAGTGCTGAACACAGTAGAAACAAAAATATAATGGATATGTATGTATAATGTATATATATATACACATATATATGCATATATGTGCATGAATATAAAAATTATGTGATATATATGATTCTGAAATGCCAAACAGGCTCTCAGAGATCCAAGTGAATTAAGAGGCAAAATTAAGATTGTTCATATAAAATATTTACCTAAAAGGGGCTAAAAATCACATTTTTGTATCCAATTCTACATTGCTGGTGTGAAAGTCATATTCAAAGGTCTTGCAGGCTCCTGCTTGGATAACAGACTTAGGGGTGATATGCTGAGGGAGGAAAAAGAAAATGTATTCTCTGAACTAAGGTAGAAGTTTCTCATTCAAATTCATAGAACATCTATTACAGATCCAGGACCATCAGGGACTGTCAGAATCCTAACATCAAGTTCCTAATCAACAAGCAGGTGATGATTCACCAGATCATTTGAAAATTGATTGTGTGGAACTCACATTTTCTCCCATGGAAACAATGTTATTAATGGCAGTGGTAGGAATGAAGGGGGTGTCCCATGGACAACACGTAAAAGCTTAGTTAGCTCATAGCAGAGTTGAAACTCGGCACATTTTCTGCAGAAAAGAAACAATCCACTTGCAACCAGTAATGAAACAAAATGGGAAAACCTATAGACTTGAATAAAAAAGTAGTAGTTTATTTCTCCAGAGTGCTGCTGCTTATAGGGTCCAGTTTTAATTAAAAGAGGCTGAGGACTGGTAAGAACTCATGAGGGTGGCAGACACTCATAGCTTTGGTTACTCTCTTATTTCACTTTGAAACATAAACCATTGATTTCACTTGAGACAGCAGTATGTATTTGTAGCATTGCTTCTGTGTGTAAAAAGCTCTGATGTGTATCAGTTTACTTCTCAACAAAAAAAATGTGAAAGAAAAAACAGGAAGTAAGAATTTGCTCATAAAGTAAACTTATAAAAGTGAGGGAGAGGAAGATGAATAGAAGGATAGATGTGGGTATATACAATGAATCAAAATGAAGTCTGTAAAAATTTAAAAAATAAATCAATTTTAAAAATTGTCTCGTGAATTTAGATGAGAGGGAAAGGAAGCATTGTGTTTGCACTCTGTTCTTGAGTCACATAATTCTCTAACAAGGTAACTCTAGAAACTTGTGTCTTCCTTCTCTTGTGTGGCTATTTGGCACAAGAGAAGGAAGAAAATGTGTTTGATCAAGCAATATATTTGTATGGCTGCATTTATTGTTCACAGGATGTTGTTGTATAAGAAGCCTTTCTTTTTATTCATCTTTCTGCTTGTATATCCAATTTCCTGATGTGGGGTTTTAGTTAACTGTGTCACTGCTGTGACTAAATGACCCGACCAGGACAATTGTAGAAGAGGAAGAGTTTATTTGAGGGCTCACGGTTCAGAGGTCTCAATCCATAGACAGCTGGTTCCATTTCTCAGGGCTCTAGGTGAGACATGGTGGAAGAGTATGGTAGAGGGAAGCAGCTTATGTGGTGATCAGGAAAGAGAGAGAGAGAGAGAGAGAGCGAGAGATTCCACTGCCCAGATACATATACATATCCCCAAGCCATGCCCCAATTCCCACCTCCTCCAGCCACACCCCACCATTTCAGTTACCACTCAATCCCTACCAGGGGGATTAATTCACTGTCTGGGTTAAGACTTTCACAACACAATCATTTCTCCTCTGAACCTTCTTGCATTGTCTTACACATGAACTTTTAGGGGATACCACATCTAAACCATAATATGCAGCATTAGAATTTAGCAGAAAAAATCAGACATTAAGGATCTTTACATTTTCTTTAGCTCTTATGGTATATAATATCCTAGCTATGACTGAAGGTGCCAAAAGCTTAGATTTCTGTGTGATCCCCAGAATCTAACCATAACAGAATGGTAGGATTGTAAGTTATTTTACACGTGCTGAATGAAGCACTGAAAAGAAATCCCATTTTATTTTATTTTTAATACTGAATTATTTAAATTGATGCCTTCAAATTCCATTCTTACTATAGTTTATCATAACTTAGAATGCTATTGGCTTTTTATTTGGGTAGACAGGACAAGGGTACTCCATAAGAGTATCAATAAGAGTGCAGGTTATATAGCCAACTGCCCAGGTTCTTACATGGTTCCCCACAAGCCTGCAATTTTTATACCCCTCATCTTTCTGGCCTGTGAAAGGAAGTTGCTGTGAGCATTCCATGAGTTAATGCATGTAAAAAATTTATGTAACTAGTGGACAAATAGTGAGTACTCAATAAATATCAGCTATTAGAATTCCTATTAGACAAATGTTTTGAATCACTGTTCTTATATCTGCCAGAAATTAGATTTGAATCTCAAGAATATTGGAATACATTTAATGTTAAACTATGCCAAGCATATATTGATTTTTCTTATATATTTAGAGGGCATCTAGAACATTGTAGTATTTCAAGGTCATTTGTCAGTACTTTCTGTCAGTACTTTCTCCACATTTGAAGAATGCCTATCATGGTATCATAAGAATTGTGAGAAAGTTAAAGTCTTTCATTTTTACTTTGAAAAATTGCTGCTAAAAGATCCTCTGCACATCATTTGTGATCAAATTCTCTGGAGGGCCTTCTCTGACCACCTGCCATCCCAGAGGAGGGGTACTTTCTCTGCCCTCATGGCAATCCTTTCCCAACTGTGGTCACAAGGTCTCTTTTCTCACTTGAAACCTCAGATCTCTGCAGAAAAATTCAGATTAGATACCCACACTTGTTGTGCACTGACACCTCAAGCTCAACACATCTAAAAAATATACTCAACACAAACCTTCTAGTTTTCCATATTCCCTACTGAATGTATTCTCTAATGAATGGGACATTTGTTTCCCAACACTGTCACAGTAGGTATTATGCTGCTCCTGATTCTTCAAACCCCATATTCAATGAATCATCCAAGCTGGCATTCCTTCCCGACAGTGCTCTGATCATTTACAACTCTGATACCAATTCTAATATGACTTTATTAAAAATGACTACTACCAAGTCTGACATCATCTCCCCTAAATTCCTAAGGTCCTACTCTCTGCCATCTGGTGCATTTTCTTTATGGCAGTTACCAGTCTTTCTAAACCACAAATCTCATAATGCTCACGCTCTCACAATGATTTCCCACTCTTACAGACCAAAAAGCAAGATCATAACAGGGCACAAAGTGACCTTCTTTACTTCCACTCTTATCTCACATCTGTGTTTTCTGTGAGATGAGATAGTTGTAAGCACTGTAGGAGTTAACTTTCAGGTACTGAGATCACTGTCTGGCTCATAGTGAGTGCTCATTAAATGCTAACTGTTATGATTTAATTCCCAGACAGTCTGCACATATTTGCCAGACTGAATCACAGGCAGGCTCCCACCTCTAGACTGTAACATGTTTTAGCATGTAGTGTCCTACCTTCAATTTGGTGCTCACTGCAAATATCATACTAATATCCTGATAGAAATATTTTGGTTTTCTTAGTATTCTTCTTTTCTGTTGTGTAAGTTCCTATGAATACAGACCACCCTTGCCTCCTTAACTGTTTACCTGACGTCTAGGACAATACACACAAAAATATTAGGCAACCAGCATGGATGTGTGGATTGGTTTGTGAGCGAGACATATAACTATGAAAGTTATCAAGTGGTTTATTTATTCATTAATTGAAGGAATGGATATAATATAGCTAATGCAAAAACTTGTATTAGAAACCTTGCCTTTTCCTTTCTAAATTTCATTCATTTACTCATTAATTTATTCATTTACAAACACATTATATGCCAGATATTTTCTAAGTTTTCATAACCTAGTAGGGAGACAGATACATTAAAAATAATTGCAAAAAAAAATTGCAGATATTGGGGTTCAGAAAATGATACCCAGAGTGCACTGCTTTGGCACACTGAGTACTTTGAAGTAAAGGACTTTGAAAGGCCTCAGAAGCAGACTCTGAAGCAGGTCTCTCTGCCTTCCTGTCTTTCACCTCTCACTCTCCCCAAAGAAAGTCATAGAGAACAGAATTTCTTATTCTTAAGGCAAATCAGAGATTAGAACCCCTTCCCCCAAAGCAAGCCAAAGAACCTAAAAGTGTTACTCTAACATTTCCCTGCCTTTCTGTGTAAAAGCTGGACATAAAGAAATTCTCTGACCTGCCTTGTCTAATTGCAGGCCATAAAGCCCTCATTCCAGAAAGGGTCCTGCCCTACTAGCAGGAGGAGTGATTACCACACAGTGAGACCAGAAGGATCCGAACAGGTGGGCCTTGCTGGGTTTCCTGCCTTCTATCCATTACATTAGACCACGCCATTTTGTCCAGTCACATTTCCACACAGCTGTCCATTCTTCATTTAACCTAACCATTCAAATAGACCATTTTCCCATGGTCTTTGGGTCTTCATTCTGAAGCCATCTTATGTAAAGCTTTGCTATTACATTTGTTATACTTTTCTCCTGCTAACTACTTTTGCTACAGTCCTGTTGGTGGCAACTCTCAGGAGAGGTGAGAAAAATATCTCAGTAGATCTAGTGAGGTAAACATAAGGTACCACAAAGACAGGAAAAGCAGGAGGCATGTCTGTCTGGTGACGTCAAGGAAACCTAAATGCAGGAATTGATCCTAAAAGGCAAGTGAAAACCAATTCAGCAAAGAATGACAGGGCACATTCTTGGAACATGCAGAGAAAATGCAAGTGCACTAGAGATACTTCATAACACAGAGTAAATGGTGTTGGGGACAGGATAAGCAACGACACTAAATGAACAATATCTTCTAGGTTTATTGATGTCCTCTCTTTAAAAAGGATCATCCATTCCCCCTTTCTGAATTGTGGTTGGCACATCAAATAGTAAGTGCTAATTTCTAGCTCTCTGTAGCTAACCACTTTTGTAATCAACCCTGGCCTAACCCTTTATCTGACTGATGAGAAACTGTGAGTCTGGAATCCACTGTCCTGTACTCCTTCTTGAGGGCTGAATGTGTAGCTTAGTAGTAGAGTTCTTGCCTACCATATTGCTCCTTGGGGCAGGGTTAATGTATGTAATGATCCAAAGGGCCTGCTCTTTTCTTTCTCAACCTATTTAGTACTCTGAATACCTGTGGCCTGCCTTCTGACCTTGAAGAATTAGCAAGTGGGGATTTAGAATTTCAGGGTTTCTGTGCTCAGCAACTGAAAGATTCAGGAATGGGGAGAAACAGAAAAGCAATTCTGATTGTTTTAAAAAATCCAAACCACCTTCCCCAATTCAGATTTTCCATTAAAAAATTTAAACTGGTTTGCATCTCAGGTGGTTCTGAACTCACTGAGAGGAGTATGATCAGTTCTGAGAGGGTCTTAACAGCCTTATTGGTCTTTTCAAGTAAGTTTGGATATTTACCTTTCACAGGTGGGCAGCAATACTAGGGAAGTTCTAGAGAAAACACTCTTACAGTTTGCAATAAAAAATTCAGCAGGCAATAGTTATTGACACATGTAACTCTTCCCTGGGAAAACCCCATAAACTTTAAAAGAACTACATAGAATTACCTGAACTTCATATGGATCACCAGAGGGTAAAAGGAGCTATAAAGAAAGGTAAAATTATACTCTGAATTTACCTACAGTAAAAATGTTTCAAAGGACACTTGGGAAGTTGGATATACCGCATTATGTGCACAATTTTGCTATAAGGAACAGGATTGAACCAGTTAATTTCTCTGATGGGACTCTGAAATCCTTTTACTATAGCCTACACAAGAATTCATTGTAAAAGGGCTTGAAATATGTAAAGATAACCTGGTTATGATTTTGTCCAATGGAAAGACAGAAAATGAGAATCTAACTACAGGGCTTATGGTTTGGGGAGAAAGGCATTGTATCATCTGTTAATATTAGTATTAGTAATGGAATGTGTATTTGAAAGAATACTTTTCTGTGAAAGAAAAAATATTACAGATCTTATGGTCAGCTATAAAATGGATGGAAGTGTGCGTTTTAAAGATTATAATTGAAAAAAATATATGCTATCCTCCTTTAGAGAAGTAAAAGGATTACACTGTTTAATCTTCTATGAGTTCAATATATGTAGTTCAATCCGGAGGGACTCCTGTGGGGATTTAATTAACGATATTTTGTGGCTCCAATTAGAATGAGATTCTTAACCTTTCTAATGTGCTGACCTACCTTTACAGGGAAGAAAAATTATACCACAGGCATACCAAGTAATTAAATTTACATTAATGCTACCGAGAAATGTGAGCAACTTTTTCTTACTGGGATATACTCCAAAAGGTCAGTAGGTCTTACAAACTTTCCATTCTTAAACACAGTAAACAATTTCTTGACATGACAAACATACCCAGAATGTCTTGTTCCAGTAATACCAACAGCCAAATATCACCCTCAGGATGTGACTCATTACTGTGCTGAAAGTCAGGCGGGAACTAGGCATTTATCACAAACTGCAATAAAGAAGTTCCGGTTATGCCCCCACTTCACTTAGGCCTGATGGAAAGCTCTAAGAAGGGGCTAAGGGGTTCTGTTGATCAAAATGAAACACTGCTCTGCAGTTGGCAAAAATTATCTAAAGTGAATTCCGTGTCTAGGTTTAGAAACAGTTTTACCAAATGAAATAAGCCAGACACATAAGGACAAATATCACATGATCCACTTCTGTGAGGTAGCTAGACTTCAAACTGGTAGAGGCAGGAAGTACAATAGTGCTTACCAGGGGCTGGGAGGAAGGGAGACTGGTAGATGTTTCATGGGAATGGTCTTAGTTTGGGATAATGAGAAAATTGTCAAGGTGGATAGTAGTACTTGTGGCACGATATGAATGCAATCAATGCCACATAGAGGCACACTTGAAATAGTTGATGATTAATTTGATGTAATGTATATTTTACTAAATTAAAAACTGTGTTTTAATGGATACCTAATTTGGAAAATGTGATACTTCCTCAAGCTATCTTAAGATCCCTTTCCAAATGTTCCACCCCACTTAGCTTCCAAAGTCAGAACACAGTACCATCAACAGAAGAGTCCTGTTTAAGCACCACTCAAAACTCATCGCCATGTGTATTTCTCCAATTTTTTCTAAATTTGCATTTTATTTCCTTGAAAAAATTTGAGTGCCTACTGTGTTCTATATACATACATACATATTCATGTATACTGTTTCATATGGAAGCTACAGTAATCTTCAGTAATCTATAGCTTCTGTATGAAGCAGTAAGCCAGGAAGTTAAAAAAAAAATACTGTCCTATGGAGCTGACCTTCTGTATCTCAAGGAAAGTATTATTTATTCAGATCCGCTGAGTATCAGTTTCATAAAACTAACCCTCAGTCAAGGAACAATGGGCATAGCGCTTCTTAGGAATCTGTTTACAGCTCTTTCTTAGAATTTCTGAATTTATGAAAATCCTTGGCATTCCATGGTCAGTTTAAAAAAAAAAAATTCTGAGGGCTAGGGATGTAGCTAAGAGGCAGAGCACATGCCTAGCATGCATGAGTCCCTGGGTTCAATTCCCAGCACTGCAAAAAAATATTTTTAAAAATACTATCAAATATTTTAAGAACAGGTGACTTTTTTTAACCATGATGAATTAATAATACTGACCCATGCGTAATTATAGTTGTCTGTTATTATAAGAGCATTATAATTCTATATTATTCTAGAATAACTCTAAATCCATAATAATTTCTATTCTTGAAAGTTTAAAATAATTAATTCATGAAACAGAGGTCTCATCAAACCCAAATGGTTGACATGGGCCATAAGATAGTAGAGTTATGTAAATCTATGAAAATTAAAACTAATTTCTTTATTGTGTGAATTTAAGAAAGGGACATATCAAAATGAATAAATAAGAGAATACTTGACAATCAAAGAGACATGGAAAATAATCTATGTGGGCATTCCTTGCAAATACATGAATTCTTCAGATGTCCCAGGATGACATTTTATCAGAATATTGTCAGAGATACAGAATGCTGGCTTGGAAAACCTCTCAGCTTTCCTCTAAAATGGAGATAAAGGGATTATTTGTTGCTTGACTAAAGAAGACCTGGTAAATATTGTTTTTAAAATGTAAAATACAAAGATTTTAAAAATAACTTTAAAAAGTTACAATGGAATAGTATATAAATTGAAAATAAACATTTTTCAGATTTTATGAAGTACATAAGAAGCAAAAATATCTTTTTAAGATATGAAGTCTAAAATTTGTATTAAGTAGAATATTAAAAACTTTATTAAATACATAGGTATTAAATAAGTTATTGGCATTAGATTAATATTAAATAGAAACTCTAGAGACATCATGTGGGGGAAATCCCTGAAGATTAAAATATGTCTTCCTCCAGGATCCCTATAAAACTTATAATTCATGGTCTTAAGAACTTCGTATAGGTTGGGGCCAGCACAAACATTCATGGCTGTGAAACAATGCACCTTTTGTGATCTTTGGAGTTTTTCCCATAATCACTTCCTCCTTTTCATGCATGGCTGGACATGTTTTCAATGTTTTCAAATATGTATGTACTATGTACGTATGTATATATGTATTGTGTGTGTGTGTGTGTGTGTGTATGAACAACATGAACTTTCAGTCTTTTTCTATATCAATACTCCTTCATCCACCCCTACTACACAGGTAAGCACAAACCTAATGTCTTTTACCAATTTTATTAAACTTACATAACCCTATAGAGATATATTTATAAATAAGCCAAACATTTTATCAGGCTTTTTAAAAATTGGATTACAGTATATATACACTTATGCCTGGCATAAATCTCATCCACTTAACTTGGAGAATTCTAGTTCATTCTTTAAGGGCTACAGGCTGAAATTCTTTAATTTTCTAAAGGCTGTGTAACATTCTGTAGTTATTAAAACAGTCCCTGATTCGGGGGCATTTTCTTTTATTGGCCATTAAAAAGTAATGCTATAATAAGCATCCTTATAATATCTTGGCTAATTGGTACTTTTATTTCCATAGGATAAATTCCAAACAGTGAATTTGGTAGGTCAAAGGGTTTATATATCTTATTTAGTAGGTGCTGTTAGATTGTCTTCCAAAACAACACTTTTTACATTTTTTTTAGTAATATATGAAAATAGCAATATGAGTCCAAATAGACTCCATTATGCTGTGACAAGTAAAAATCCCCAAACGTCAGGAGTTAACACAACATTAACTTTTCTCTCACAGGAAATTAGAAATGAGTGCAGGCAGTTCTCCATGTCAACAGTCCTTTATGACACAACTCGTACTTCTTTGGGTTTTGTGTTGCCATCTCCACGGGCATCTGGGAAGTCTCATCCACAGCCACAGTGGCAGGGATAAAGAAGAGCTACCTGAGATGCATGGACAAGGGCATTAACAGAATTCACATGCATTCACATTGCACATTCAATGGCCAGTCTAGTGACGTTGCATATCTAACAGCAAAGGGGCAATGGTTGACATCCACATGCCCAGCAAGAGACAGGCCAGGTATGAGTATAACCATTATGACATCTTTTACTCTGTATCATCTCTATAATAGTTAATTTAGATAGTTTTAGCTATTTCAGTGGTTTAAAATGTTTACTTTAATAAACTTAATTTGCAATCCCCTAATGATGAGACTTTGAGCACTTTTTCATACATAGCATTTTCAATTTGTTCTATTAATTATCTAGTCATATATTTTTGCTTATTTTCTGGTCCTTATCTTTTTTTTTCTAGCCTTGTTTCTCATTTTTCTGACTTAAAATTTTTAGTTTGCCAAATGGTTATCCTTTTATAACATTTTAAATTTTAGTTTAATTTTTAGTTGCCAACTAGATCTTTTTCACAACATGTTAATGAATTGTGACTCATTACTTTAATGACTGTTGCCACACTAAAGATCTTCACAAACTAATAGCATAAGACAACAATTTTTCACTTCAGGGATTCTATAGGACAGGAAGTTGGGCACAGCACAGCAGGAGGTGGCTCTTCTGTTATGCAACATCTGGGCCTACAGGTAGAATAACTCAAATGACTAGAAACAACACAAATACCTGGGCTCTTAAATAATCTGGAGGCCTCTTCATTCAACATCTGGATCCTGAACTAGATGATGTGAAATCTTGGCTTAGCTAGAACTGACATTGGGACCACCAACATGGTGTCTCATTTTTAATTTTAAGTGATTCTTTTTAGTTTTACATGACAGTAGAATCTATTTCTATAAAATTATACATTCATATTTACATCTTATTCTAATTAGGACCCCATTCTTGTGGCTATACATAATGGTGAGATTCGCTTGGGATTTTTTCATATATGTACATAGAAAAATTATGTCAGATTCATTTTCCTGTGTTTCCTATTTCTATTCCCTCCTCCCTTCCTTTCATTTCTCTTTGTCTAATGTACTAAACTTCTTTTCTTCCCCCACCCCCTTATTGTGGTTTAGTTTCCATATATCAGTGAAAACATTCAACCTTTGACTTTTTGAATTGATTTATTTCACTTAGCATGATAGTCTCCAAATCCACTCATTTACTACTAAATGTCATATAGTCATTCTTCTTTATGACTAATTTTCCATTGTTTATATATACCACAATTTCTTTATCTATTCAGCTGTTGAAGGGCACCTGGGTTGGTTCCATACCTTAGCTATTGTGAATTGAGCCACTCTAAACATTGATGTGGCTATATCATTATAGAATGCTGATTTTAATTCATTTGGATATATGCAGAGAAGTGTGATAACTAGGTCAAATGGTGGTTTCATTCCTACTTTGTTTGAGGAATCTCCATACTGCTTTCCAGAGTGGTTGCACCAAATTGCAGTCCCACCAACAATGTATGAGTGTACCTTTTCCCTACGTCCTAGCGAACATTTACTGTTGCTTGTATTCTTTTTTTTGTGGGGGACAGGATACCGGTTGAGCACAGGGGTACCCGACAACAGAGCCACGTTCCCAGCACTATTTTGCATTTTTATTTGGAGACATGATCTCACTAAGTTGCTCAGTGCCTCACTTTCTCTGAGGCTGGCTTTGAACTGCGGTCCTCCTGTGTTAGCCTCCCCAGCTGCTGGGATTACAGGCATGCACCACCATACCTGGATGTTTCTTATATTCTTGACAGTTGCCATTCTGACTGGAGTGAGATAAAATCTCAGTGTAGTTTTGATTTCTGTAATTGATAGAGATGCTGTTATTTGTGTCTAAATACATCAAGAACCATGTTTGCTTTTATGCTGCTAACTTTCCATAGATTTTCCTCTCCTTTTCCCTCTTTCACATTTATCTAAGCCATTTTGCTATTAAAAGCCCCCCCAAAAGGTCAGCATCTTCTATCAAACATTCCCACACCCACCCATCTTTCTTTCCACTAATTTTTCATTCTTTTGGTGCTGTTCTTTATAATCTTTCTTTGCTATTTATCATTTTGTAAATATTCTGCTTCTTTTTGAGAACTGGAGAGTTTTTAAATTTCTTCCAGTAAAGAACCTTCCAAGATAAGAGTTCCTTCTTTGTTATTTGATAACAATTCTGCTCTGTTTTATTGAAGGAATGAAGAACCAAAGTATAGACTAAAGATATATAATCTAAGCTGTTGATCTGATGTGGGGTCTCTGAGACCAGGTGAATCATTTAGTTATTGGGTTGAGTTATTTCCCATAAGGTCTCTAGCATGAGGATCATAAGAATTCTCACAGAACATCAGATTGAACAAATACTTGTTTAGAATTATCTACATTATCTATTTCTAGAAATCTACTACTCAAAAAATCTAGAAATCTACTACAGCCATAGTAAATGAGTGACATGACATGAGGGTACTTAAGACTGAAGTGGTCCATCCGTACTTCAGACAGGTATAGGTGCCTTCTTCATAATATTCCATATATTCCATACGACCCTTGTGCATTAACATGTCAATGTATTATCCAGGTACTTCATGTTCTTCAAAGGAATAATTTCACTATTAAAGTTATAGATTAACATATATTTGTAGTACTCTTTTTTAAATTAACATGTTGTTATCTGTAAAGTACCCAGACAGAATGATAAGTATCCTGCTTAAAAGATGTGAATGATAAGGATAATAAGCTATAAAGTTGCTTCCTTATATATTAAACACTAAAAATATCATTCAAAACCCTAAGACAGCTTATTTCATGCATTTTCAAGACCTTATTTGTTAAAGGCAGTAAGGATGTACTGAACAATAATGAAACACTTTTCAGTACAAGTCTTCTGAACAACTTGATTAGTTTTTCTTTCCTTAATAATAATTACTTTTCTTCTGGTTTAACAGTTGCTCTTCTCCTCCCAAAATATTCTAAGTGCCCTTGAAACAGGTCTGAGTTAGTGGTGGGGTGGTGGCAAAGGTGGCAAGTTTACAACTTAAACTAAACCAAAGACACAATTTGGATACAAGATGGTTTTTATTGCACCTAATTTCAGTTTGAGTTATTCCATTTAGGTACCAGTAGACTGCTCATTGCAAATAAACCTGCATAGGATATACATATTGAATTGCAGAATTAAATTCAGTTGCAAAAATTAATTCCCAATTCTACACTGGATTTTTGGAAACATTTCAGAATATTTAAAATTTTCAAATGGAGACCAAAATAAAATGGGTGGATGACTCACCCATGAGTAAGTGGTGATCCATTTTAACCTATATTTCAATGTTTTTGCTGGCCATGCATGTAGGCAATTCCTGTTATTACCACTTCCTTTAAAAGAAGTTACAGCATTTGGCAAGTAAAAGACTGGAATCAATGTATTGCTCTAGGGTCAATAAAAACTGAATCAGAATTATCGTTATGTGTTTTGCTCTTGGTGAATGATTGCACTATTACAGAGTAAAAAGTGACTTGATAATTCTCTTGAGTGTAGCTTTTAATTTTTTGCATTCTTGATATTATAATGCTTTTCTATTGGCTCTGAATATATTATCTAAACAAGTTGATCATATTAAATCTGCTAAGAATAAATAAACAAAGTTTTTTTCAGATTTTTAGATTGACTCTACATGGACAACTGATTGAAAAATTTGTAATAAACTTCCGCAATGCTTGGTGCTTGGATTGTACAATTATTCACTTAAATGGAATTACCCTATTCACAATAGTTGGGCAGTTCATCCAAAATAGTAAAAAAATTTTCAGCATATGGGTCTTATATATAAAATCTTAGACACAAAGTTGAGTTTCACATTTTCTTCAACAGTTCTTCAAACTTCCTGTGGATCAGTCACCCAAGAAGAAATTCAAATTGCAGATTCATGGGTATCATCTTATATCTACTAAGTCAAACTCTCTGGAGTACAGTCTAGATATTTGCATTTAAAGCAAACTTACCCATGAGACTGTGATGTATAACTGGGTTTGGGAAGCAGAAGATCTGGCTTTAACTCTTATTATTATACATGTATTCCCTAAATGTCCAAATAAAACTATTAAAGGAACCAAAATATGCTAAACAATTCAACAAAATATGCTAAAGCTATCTATTGCATTAAAATCTATTTTCAAAGCATTATTTTTCATACTTGTTTTGTTTTCCTACAAATATGGAGTGAATTGGTTTGGAAATTTCTAGCTCTCCAGTTCATTTTGCTGCCCAAGGCTCATAGTAAAAATCTATGTTCTGATTCTAGCGAGGTATGCTCCATGGAGCTGGGAGTGTTGCCAGACAGTAATAGGAAAAGAAATAGGTTGGAAGGAAAGTAATAAAGGTGAAAGATCATTAGAATCATTGAGTAAATGCACATTGCTAGATATTTCCTCTCAATTTTCTCATTGAAATTTCAGAGAGGTGTACAGGATATATAATTCTTAATTGCTGCAGGGGAGATGAATATCTTTATAGAATCAAACCTCTTTCAGATAAAACTAATGTGGAGAGAATTTACTTCAATAGCTGTAGAATTCACTAGGTTCACACCCAGGGAACAGTCCTAATGTTAGCCCCTGACTTTGTGCACTCCATATGTTGAATGGTCAGCAGATTCTGGGAAGCAACTCATATATGAGCAAGGGAAAAAAACTTACTATTTTCAAAAAACAGAAGCTCCTATACATACATAACCCATCCTGTTAAATGCTTAGGCTATTCTTTTCTCTTTATAAACAACATCTAAAAGCATTTTTGCATCCTTTCTTTTTCTTTCCAGGTGGCTATTCATAGTCTTTTAACAAGATAATTTCTCTTTAAAATATTAGTTACTGGGAATGGTGGTACAAGTCTGTAACTCCTAAGATTAGAGGCTGAGGTAGGAGGATTTCAAATCGAGGTAAGTCTGGGCAATTTAGCAAGACCCCATCTCAAAATAAAAACCAAAAGATCTGGAAATGTAGCTGAGTAATATGGTGCCTATCCCCAGTACTTCAAAAAAATAAAAATAATAATAAATAAACATAAAATCAAAAACACTATAAATAAAAACTGGGAAATGACAATCAAAATGCAAAAGGGATATAATATATGATATGACAGATATTGCCCATTAATAAGGAATATCTGCTGGGGAGATAATTTGGAATGGAAATTCCAGCCTTATCTATTAATGAGTATACATTTTTTAAAAATTAAAAAATAGACATCCTGAAAGTAAAATAAATTGATGAAAATTAAAAGAAATATATGAATTTAAATGAAAGAGAGAGAGAGATCTGAAATTTGATTAAAAATACTAGATGGAATTAAAAGGAATTACATGAAATAAGTAAAACCACAAGTTAGTGAGAAAAATGCATCAAATTATAAATCCATATGAACCAAGAAATATAGCTAGATACATAAATTAAGACTATTATATATACATATATATATGTAGTATTAATATGGTAAAAAAACGATTTTGTGATCTTTAAAAATATACCTCTTAAGAGGTCAGAATTGCCAATAAATGGCATAGGAAAATAATATGATCCTCATATTTGATATCATTGAGATATAGAAGTACCTTTACAATCATTAGAAACTTTAGGTTTTCCTATATGTCTGGAGTGATTACAAAACTTGATCACAAACTTTTCTACAAGAATCATCGTAATCCATTCTAAAAATGGAAGTTTTATAGGATATTTCTGTGATCGTAACTTTATTTAAAAAGAACTAAAAATAACCAATGACTAAATTTGGATGACTACTAAAATCAAGGTATAGGTCTTGTATGATTTTAATGAGAGATAAATTTTTAAAAATAGTAAATATGAATTAAGGAAACTGAAAATACTTCTTTCCACAAATCTATAGGTCCAAGTGAAAGTACTGATTAGATGGAAATACAATGCTTTAAATACACTGCACAGTGAGAAATAAAGTTAAAAGGGGGTGGGAGCATGATATCAGTAAGATGGTACAATAAGAAATCCCATCCCTGGTTCCTCCAAAGAAATACTAACTTAACAATGTTATATATTCAAAATGCTTTCACAAGAATTCCAGAATCCAGTTAATAAAGTACAGTATTACAGAAAAACACAAAGCTGAGAATAGTTAAATTGAAATCTGTAAGAACAGTTTTACTTATCTATCTTAGCCTCTCCCTCAAGGTAAGGGACTGCAGAGTAAATTTCAACTAGTTATTTCTCCCTAGTGGGAAATAAAAAAGTGGAACAGTGAGGGAACCAGAATAGTTTGGAAAACCAGTGACCATTGGGAGAATAAAGAATAGTGGAGGATAATTCAGGGAAAAATTGTAAGATTCTCCCTTGGGAGAAAGAATGAGTTATAGAGTGTGCATCTGACATTCTGTTTTTTCACAGAGCTGATTAAGAGATTGGCGTATATTCTGCCTTCCTAGGAAGTTTTTGGGAAGCAGGTATATTTTAGATGTTTGGTGGCTGCGAAGAAAAGAAAGATAGGGAGTCTTTCTGCTAAAGAACTAGAGAATTTGCAGTACTGCAATCAGACACCACAGATAACAAATGTTTATGAGTTCCTGGAAAAGAAACCAGCAATCTTCTCTAATTGAGAAGTTGCATGCACAGTTCCAGGGTTGTGCATTCTACCATCACAACAATGAAAACAAAGAAAAAGGGATTTAGAAGTCCCTAGAATCTCATACCAGGTTGGGGTTCTTCCTTTATGTAGACCAAGCCCATAAAAATTGAAATAGAGTTGTTTTCAAAATTCACAAATACCAATTCAAAGTTATGAGACACACACCGAAGTGGGGAAACCTGGATTAGTAATAAGACCAAAATATAAACCTCAGAAACTCTCCCTTAAGAAATGGAGGTATTTGAACTAACTCACCAAGAATTCAAAACAGCCATCATAAAAATGGTCTACAAACTCAATAAAATCATGCATTAAAAGATACAAATACAAACAAAGATATAAATAGTATAAAAAGAATCAGACATTCTAGAAGTGGAGAATATAGCAACTAAACTGAAACATTTTTAGAAAACTTCAACAGCAAACTTGAGCAGGTAGAAAGAAGAATCAATAAACTGAAAGGCAGGTCATTTGAAATTTACAAGTTTGATTAAAAAAAAGAAGAAGAAAAATGAAAAAGAGTGAGGAAAGCGAAAAGATCCTGGAGGGTATTGTCAAGCAGAAAAATATATGAGGGTACCAGAGGAAGAGAAAGAAAGGCACAGAGAGAATATTTAAAGAGTAATAGCTGAAAATTCCTCAAGTCTAGGAAAGGAAATGGATATTCAGACACCAAAAATCCAATGAATTCCAACTAGCAGGAAGTCCACAAAATCCACAGTAACACATTATAATCAAATTGTTATAGATCACAGGAAAGACTCATGTAAGGCGCAAGAGAAATAGAGCAGGAACATTGCACATCAAAAAGGAGTAGAATGATGTCTTTAAAGTTCAGGCAGAAAACTGCCAATCAAGAATAAGTGAAATAAGCCAATACCAAAAAAACAAAGGCTGAATGTTTTCCCTGATAAGAGGATGATGATATAAAATCTGGTTGGGGGGATGGGGAGTATGAGAGGAATGGAGGATCTTTAGATTATGTAGAGTGAAATGAGAGGAGGAGGGGGTGGGGGTATGAAAAATGGTGGAATGAGACAGACATCATTCCCTATGTACATGTATGATTAACAAAAATGATATGAATGTACATCATACACAACCACAGAAATGAAAATATGTACCCCATTTGTACGCAATGAATCAAAATGAAGTCTGCAAAAATAAAAATTTTTTTAAAAATTTTAAAAAGAATAAATATCTAACCAATTCTTCAAAAATAAGAGAGAATTTTTCAAATAATCAAAAATGGAGGGGGTTCTTTACCACAATAATTGGCTTGGAAATTGAGTCCTTCGAGTTGAACTAAAAAGACTATGGACATCAACACAAAAACATATGAAAGTATTAATTCATGAGCACAGGTAAATGCACTGAAAAACATGAAACTGTACAATTTACCAGTGCTGCCTAAATCACTGTTAATCTGTTATAAAGGTTAAATGACAGAACTGAGGTTGTACTTCAGTATTTGAACACTTGCCCTATACGTGTGAGAACTTGAGTTTGATCTCTAGAACTGCAAATTAAAAAATACACAAAACATAAATATGTAATATGCAATATCAGGAAAATAACTGTGCATGAGAGAAATAAAACTATATTTGTATACAGTTAAATTTTTTAACTTAAAATATTGGAATATGAGATTTTATACATACACCCTGATAACCATAAAATTGTCTGAGAGAGAGAGAGAGAGAGCGAGAGAGCAAGTGAGTATGTGGAGAGTTAAATCTTGTCACTACAAAAAGATTAATAAAACACCAAGAAAAACAAGAGGAGAGGGACAAAAAAAAGTAATAACATGTAGAAAATGGATAGCAAAATGATGAAAGACTCTCTTCAAAGAACTGTAAATGGATTAAATCCCCTGATAAAAAGACCAAGGTTGGGTAGAATGGGATTATAAAAAATAAAACATGACCCAATTTGAAGAGACACATGGGTTAAAAGTAAAATAGAAATGAATTCCATGCATTCTTTCCATATCAGATAGCAGGCTTTAAGTTCATTTTCTAAGAAAATAAAATAAAAATATTATATAATGCTAAAAGGATCAATTCACCAGAAAAACATAGTAATTACTAATGCACATACTTCAAAAATCAAAGCACCCAAATATGAAGCAAATATTAATGAAACTGAAAAGAGCAATAAAAAGCAACACAATAGTAGTAGAGCATTTCAATGCCCCACTTTGAATAGTGGATAAAATATCCACACAGAAAATCAATAAGGAAATCGAGGACTCATACATCACTATACACCAGATGGACCTAACAGATTTGCACAAATATTCAACCCAACAGCAGCATAGCGCACACTGTTCTCAAGCACAGAGAGAACATTCTTCAAGGTAAATCGCATGTTAGGTCATCAATCAAGCCATAACAAATTTAATGAGAATAAAGTCATACCATACCAATTATATTTTACAACCACAATTGAATGAAACTAAAAATTAATGGAAGGAAAAAACTGGGAAATTCACAACCCTGTAGAAAGTAAGCAATACTCTAGAACAACTGATAGGTGAAAAAAGAAATCAAAAGGAGAATATCTTGAAACAACTGAAAATAGAAGCACAAAATACTATTGAGATTTATGTGATGTTTCAGAAGCAGCATTAAGAAATAAGTTTTTACAACCTGGGAGAGGTGATGCATGGCTATAATCCCAGTAGCTCAGGAGGCTGAGGCAGGAGGACTACAAATTCAAAGCCAGCCTCAGCAACCTAGCAAGACCCTTACTAACTTAGCAAGATTCTGTCTTAAAACAAACATATGAATAAAAGGGGTAGAGATGTAGCTCAGTGATTAAGTGCCCCTGAGTTCAATCCCTGGTACCAAAAAAAAAAAAAAAAAATTTATACAAACACCTATATTAAAAATGAAAACAGATTTCAAATAAAAACTCTTTCAGGATCTACAAAGAAAAGAACAAACCAAGCCTATATTTAGGTGAAGGAAATAAATAATAAAGTTGGAGAAAAATAAACAAAATACAGAGTAGAAAAATCTAAGGGGAAAAATGTAAAACTGAAATTAATATTTTGAAAAGATCAATACAACTATCAGAACTTTACATAAAAAAAGAAGTCTCAAAAACAGAAATCAAAAACGAGACATCACAAGAGATGTCACAGAAATTGAAAGGATTATAAGAGACTGTAAACAATCATACACCAAAACTTCATATTGCCTGAAAGAAGGAAATAAATTCTTGGGAACAATTATCCAAGACAAACTCATAAAGAAACAGAAAATCTGAATAGACCTGTTAATTTATAAGGAGATTTAATTGGTAATAAGAAGCCTTTCAACAAAGAAATCCCCTCAACCATGTAGTTTCACTGGTAAATTCCAGCAAACATTTGAAGATTTAACAACAATTCTTCTCAAATTCCTTGAAAAAAAATTGAAGAGTAGAAAATACTTTCAAACTCATTTTATGGGCCAATATTACTCTGATATTAAATTCAGAAAAAAAACACTAAAAAAAAATGAACACATATTCCTGATGAACATAGATGCAAAAAGTTATCAAAAAGCCAAATCCAACAGCACATTAAAATCATCATACATCATGATAAAGAAGAATTTATCCCTGAGGTGCCAGTCTGATTCAACAAACAAAAATCAATTCATATGATACACCACACTAACAGATCAGAACATTAAAATTATATATTATTTCAACAGAAGCAGAAAAGTGCTTGACAAAATTCAACACCTTTTCAAGATGAAAAAATTCCCAAATCTAGAAATAGAAGTGAATCATCTCAACATAATAAAGTTCATAAATAAATGCTCATGGCAAACATCATACTCTGAGTAATTACAACTTCTTATGTAAGATAAGGCACCAAATGAGGATGTTCAATCTCACCAGTACCATTCAATGTAGTACCATATGTACTGACCAGAGCAATTAGACTAGAAAAAGGAAAGACATAAAAATTGGAAAGGAAGAAGTAAAATTATTACTGTTCATAAATACAAGATCTTAAATGTAGAAGACCCCAAAGATTCTACACACATACAAGAATGTGATAAAACCAATAATTAAATTCAGTAAAGTTGCAGGATACAAATTCAGCATATGAAAATCATGTTTCTGTATACTAGTAAACTATGAAAAGGAAATAAAACTAATAATCCCATTTATAATGGCATCAAAAATAATTAAATATTTTGAAAAACTTAACCAATGTTACAAAATACTGAACCAAAAACTGCAAAACATTGCTGAAAGGAATTAAAGTAGACACAAGTAAATGGGAAAACATCCCATGTTTATAGATTGGAACGCTTAAGATCGTTACAATTCCAAAATTCCCATACTATCCAAAGTGTTTTACGAATTGAATATATCTCTATCAAAATCCATTTACCATTTTAGAAGAAAGGAAAAAAAATGCCTAAAATTCATATGGAACTACAGAGGAACACAAATAAAGCAATCTTGAGAAAGAACAAAGCTGGAGCAGTCATGTTTTCTGATTTCAAAACATCTTAATAAATCTACAGTAAATAAAACAGAATTCTAGTCATAATGACAGACACAGGAATCAATGGAACAAATAGGAAGCTCAAAAATAAACCCAGACTTGATATTTCTTCTGAAGTTGTTCACAGGAGCCAAATGAATTCTCAGCATAATAACCTGGCAGTTTGTTTTGGCTCAGAATGAGACCAAAATCACTCACTCTTCTGGAGATCACTTTTAGAATTAAATAGTGGCCAGAATTAATTTGATAGTCACTAATACTTAGTCATTTTGTATTATGTTCACTAACAGATCATAATATGTATAATTTTTAGTAATGCTATTTCACAAGGAAAATGATCAGTTATATCAACAAAGGCAATCCAACTTTGAAACAGTATATTCCTATTTAGTAGAGTCCTTTAATTAAGATATTATCCAAAACATATCTCCCAAAATAAAATGAGTAAGTAGACACACACACACACACACACACACACACACATATATATATATGCATACCTATACATACACACAAACTTTAAATTTATTTGTTAGAATTAACTTGCCAGGAGTATAAATAAACTCTACGGTCCAAATGTTTGTTTCTGAGTGAATTATCACATGCATAACTAAATAAAAAGAAAACATAATATGGTTAGTAAAAAGAAATAAAATAAAAAATAAATAAGCCCAGGTATATGCAAATAATCTTCAACAAGGGTACCAAGACTACAAAATAGGGATAGTTGCTTCAACAAATGGTGGAAAACCTATCCATATGCAAAAGTGTAAAACTGAAACCTTACTCCAAATTCCTCAATCAACTCCAAGTGGATTAAAAATCTCCTAGACAGACAAAATGTTGGTCTTGATACGTTTTCTTGAGAATGACACCAAAAGCAGAGGCAATAGACAAGTGGGACTGTATCAAACGTGTGCACAGGAAACACTTTTCTGGCTGAAAAGTCAGCCTACATGTAGGAGAAAATATTTGCAAGTCATGTAACTGACAATGCAATAATACATTAAATACATATTGTAAAACTCACACAATTCAAAAGTGAAAAAGAGCAAAAAATAACCCAGTTAGAAAATGGGCATAGGATCTGAGCATTTTCCCTAAGAAGACACACGAATGGTCAATAAATACTCAACATCAAAATCATCAGGGAATCGCAAATTAATGTCTTAATGTACCACTGCATTTCTCTTAGAATGTTCATTAGCCAAAAAGTAAAAATTTTAAAAAATAAGTCTAGAAAAGAAAAAGTGTTGGCAAAGATGTTTAAAATTGGAACCCTGTGCATTGTTACTAGGAATATAAAATGGTGCAGCTATTATCGAAGAGTATGGAGCTGCCTCAAAAAAAATTAAAAATGTAACTACCATATGGTACAGGAAATCTGAGTGTTTACCCAGAATAATTGAAATCAGAATCTCAAGGTATTTGTACTCCCATATTTATTGCAACACTATTCTCAACAGCCAAGAGATGGAAAAAACTTATACAATCATTAATGGATGAATAGGTTAAGAAACAACAAAGCATACAATATCATTCAGCCATTAAAAACAAAATGTTATATGTGCTACATCATTATGCTAAGAGAAATAGGCCAGTCACCAATGGAAAAATACTGCATAACTCTGCGAAAATGAGCTTTCTGAAGTAGTCAAACTGAGAAAGTAAATGGCAGTTGCTTTTGGCAGAAGGGAGGATTAAGTGGGGAGTTACTTGCTATGTGGATGTAGAGTTTCAGTCATGCAAGATGAAAATCTCTACGGATTATATGTACAACATTGTACTCATAGTTAGAAAGACAGTAGCATGTACTTACAAATTTGTTTAAAGTGTCAATCCCATGTGATCTTTTTACCACAAAATAAAAACACCCTTGACTCTGATGTAATGAGTAACAAGAATTCTTTGAATCGTTTTATATGCGTGTCTTTACCTAGCATTTTCCATGCACCAGAGTGTGGTGAAGTTATTCTTTCATTGAAATAGCACAGTCCTTTTTCAGAAACACAACAAATACTCTTAGAAACATCTTTGATACAAAAAAGAAAAAACATAAAAGATAAAATAACTAAGCCTTTGACTTAAGAAATTAGAGAAGAAAATAAAGTGAAACAAAAGAAATCAGAAGCAAGACTGGATGTGTGATGGACCTAGAGCATTCTGCAAGGGACTCTAGACAAGGTGGTGACAAAAAGAGATGACTGCATGGTTAGTTTGCAAATTTGTGCAGCATAATGGAAAAGGAGAGAAATGTGGACAGGACAGCAGTTAGAAAATTTTGACACAACTTTCCTGTGTACATATATGCATATACCACAGTAAATCTCCACATCATGTACAACCACAAGTCTGAGATCCTAATTAGAATAAGATGTACTCCATGTTTGTATAAATATGTCAAAATAAATATTGTCATGTATAACTGTTGTTCTGCACCAAACAACAAAGGTTGGGTGCCCTCCCTGGACCAGCCAGGGGGGGCACGGGGGTCGAGCAGGATGGTGAGTGTCGAGGGCTGAAAAACCCACACCAGCCGGGAGTCTGTTGAGCAGAATCTCAGTTTTAATGAGGGAGTAGAACAGATATATAAGGGGGCGAGTGAGTGAGAAAAAAACAAAGAAAGGAGAGGAGATACCTGCAGGGCCAATCACCTTAAAGGTAAACAGCCCATGCAGTATACATCAAAGCCTGCAGGACAAAGGTCTCCTAAGATTTAATAGTGGCCAGAGCTGCTCACGTTCACAGAAGTCGAATGGGCCAATCCTAGGCCACCACCTTGGTGGTACCACTGGTGAGGGGGGCTTATGCCCCGAGGGTGTTGTTGTTATTGCAGTCGCCATTTTAAGGTGTGTCCCTACATATAACTAAAAAGAACAAATAAAATTAAAAAAGGAAGAGTTGGGCACCAATCTAATTAGTAAATACATAGCACCTGCAATGGTACCCAAATAAGATTGGCAAAAGAAGTAGACATGAAAGAAGTTTTCAAAGCCACATCCCCAAGCTTAACGACTAAGCCAATGTAGAGAAAGAGAAACTAAACAAGAGAAAAAATGACTCTGAGATGTCAGTCAAGGTGAAAGTATGGCAAGTTCACTAGAAAAAAATGAGGATGACAAAGTTTGATTTATTTTGGCAAGAAATGATAGCTGAACTGGGCACAGTGTTTCATGGCTGTAATCCCAGCAATTTAGGAGGCTGAGACAGGAGGATCCCAAGGCCCTGACTCAAAATGAAAAAAAAATTTAAAAGGCTGGGTATATAGCTTAGTAGTAGAGTGTTTGCCTAGCATGCAGGAGGCCCTGAGTTCAATCCCTAGTACCATAAAATAAATAAATAAATAATATCTTTAAAAAATTAAAACCAAAAAAATGATCACTAAATCTAGTACCAATACCAAAGGTGGCCAGGGTAGTAAGGTGGGAGTAGAAGGGAGATTTTAGCTCATGTTTGATGTTTAAATGCAATGACAAATTGTTTTTCTTCTATACCCCCATTGACTGCTTCTACCTGAGCCACACTCAGGCAAATTAGGAGTCCACCTCTGTTCTGAACGCTAGACAGCAATGCCCAGCAAGATGTTTAAAGTGCTGAAATGAACCTCCGAGGACTGAGGCATAGTAGATATCTGATGTGGGTATAGAAACTTGCTGTCATCTCTGAGATGACAACACTCTTGCTGGTCCTGGGCCTCCTCATCCTTTCTGTAGAATGTCTACACTCTGCTGCACTGGAAACCTCCAATATGTGAAATGTGGCATCATTTCACATGCATAGCACCCGAGAGGAGATATCTTAGTGTGTTTATATAAAACTTATTTTAATACTCATGTAACAAGTCCCCTGATGTGTAAAACTACCTTAAGAATAATTATAACCTTTTAAAATTTTTACCACCTTTTATGATCACAATTATTTAGTTAGCAGTCATATATCAGGTATTATACTTGGCATTTAAAGTGTTTAAACCTCAGATCATTACTGATTATTATTATTCTCATTTTACCAATAAGGAAGTTGAGGCTCAGGTTAAACATCTTGCCAGAAACTACCCAACTGACAAAGAATTGAATCAGATCCCCCAAGTCTGTTGACTATAAGTCTATACCGATTATATTCCCACTAAATTGTGACTTATTTACCACATTAAAATCTTGGATGGAAAGCTGAGTGTAGTGCATTACACTAAAAACACTGAACCCTAAAAAAACCAGTGCTTTTTCCAATTATTCCTAATACTTTAAGTAATATCATTTGATATTTTAGTCACTTGTATACAGAAATCATTTTAAAATGCACTAACATTTCTAAAATTCCCTCAAAAAAGAACATAATTCAAAATTTCTTTGTGATTGAGTCTTATCATTGTTCATATGTATTATTAAATTGCAGAAGTTTTGATTTATATGTCTTCTAGAATGCTTTGTATTTTCTGATCCTGCTCTTTATCTGTTGATAGCCGTCATTTTTCTCTTATTAGTATTTCACTTTGTTTCTAATCTGATGCTCTATTTTCACAAAAAAAGAATTTTAAGAACACAATGAGTGCTTTAGGGTGTTTTTAATCTTCCATGAAATAACCATTTGGACTTTGTTTCACACCATTGCTGCTCTAAGGACATTCTAACTTGTATTTGAGTTCACAGTTCAATATCTCAGGTAAGTTTAAATTTAAAACAACTTGTACCACAACAACAAGAATAATATAAATTAAAGAAACAACTAGATCATAAAAAGTTGAAGGACTTACTGTGTTTTGGAGTTTAGATATGTTTACAGGCAGTCTAGGGTATAGTATTCAAAAGATAGTGCTTTATCTGACCAAAATCAATATTTAATGGGATCATTTCTAATATTAGTGCATATACCATGAGTTTCTAGGATGTGTGCTGAAGAGAAAAGAGGATTACCCATTTGTGAAAATATCACAATCAGCAAATGCTAAGGAAAGCCAGGCGTAATTTGAAAATGTAGATTCAATGGAACCATATTTTCTTTAAAAGCTAAAGTTCGGAAAATAAGGATCACTAAAATTATTTTCACTGATATGAATTCACAAAATATAATAATATTTTAAGGATCTGGGGTCCAAATACTTGAGAAAGTCATACCTGAATATCGTTAGCATGTGCTGCAGTTCTCAGGGGACCAGACTGGCTTGAACCTCTTCTTAGTCAGTGCTAGGGTACAAAGAAAATCCATCCCATTAGTGGGAAGAGAGAGGACAGGAGGAACTGCAAAACAAAGATTCTGTTAAACAAAAGCTGGGTTTGATGGTTTGGAAGAGGGAAAATGGAATAATAATTGAAAATTAACATAAAAAGCCTTCCATGTTGACTGGGGAGTCCAGTATGATTAGAAAATGACAACGAGGTCAAGGTTCTGATGTCAAGGTTCTGATGGTAAATAGATTCCAAACCTAAACCCATAAAACTGCTTGTAGTCCTCTCTCTGTGGAAATGGATCTTATGAGGTTAAACTGGGTTCAGCAACTAGGAGTAGATAAATCTCCACATTTAACTCTCAGTGCAAAAGTTTAAGGTGCTGATAATGTCAGAATGAGACAATTCCACTTAAAATGAAAAGATATCAATTTATATGTTAGCCACTATACACAAGCTACTCCCTCAAAACTGGTGAACCCTAAGCCTTTCTCTTCCTCAGATAATTCAGCTTAATAAACATTTCTTATTAAATTAATACTAATGAAAAGATGGATGAATGTGTAGGTGCTATGGAGGGTGGATTAATAGGTTAGCAACACAATGAGGTAGTCATTACAGTTGCTTGGAAAAGCAGACTCCAGTTGTCGCTATATTAAAAACAAATTTTGGACTTCTTATTCTCAAGTCCTACTACTATTCCAAAAACATGGATAATAATTTTCCCTTTATGTTTTTCCACTATGTATGGCATGTAGCAATTTATGTATAGCAAGAACAATGTATTTACAGAACAGAACAATTTTAACATCAACAAGAACTATATCCTCCTTTTGCTGTTCAAAAAAGATGTCACATTTCAATATAATTGCCGAGCATTTTCAGTGAGCTATTTATAATCAATGGGGCAACTTAAAGTGAATGTATTTGCGATGGCTGTTGTTGTGTTATAACTAACTGTACGTCACTAAAAATTACATCATAAATCCTTTGTAAAGTATTTCTCCTTTGCATTAATGTAGTCTAAATATAGCCCATTCCTAAATATGTTATTTATTCAGAAAAGTTCTTAAAATTTAAAAAGTATTTAAAATAAGACAATTGTCAAAGCTTGTGGAGTTGAGATAAGGGTTATTAAAGTTTTAAAAACCATTCCTCTGCCCCACTGAATAATTCCTTACTTCTTTAAAAAGTGTTCTCAAAGAACCATACTTAGGCAAAATTTTCCTTTATATCTAGGGCATGCTATTGCTATTCTGAAAGCTGGAAGAAGATAATAACCTTCTGTATACATGGAAGAATGCTATGAGTGGCAAGAATACCTCAAGATCAGTGCTAAGAGTCACAGGTAAAACTAGATGTTCTGAGTGCCTGATCAATTAGCATATATAGATCTTCACAGAGCCTCCTTCTTTTCTTCATATTCCTGTACTTAAAGATTAAGAGAAAACTCAAATGGTTAGTTATTTGGATCAAGCATAGTGCTCTTATGAAGAAATTAAGAAATGGGGAAACATGGAATGGACATAACTACCAATAAATTACTATGGCAGGCCTATATTACATGATTGATTGTTAATTGAGAATTAATACCTTATTATAAGAGATGGTGAAGTCAGGTAGAGAATTTGAGCAACTTATTCAAGATAATCATGCTAAAATCTTGTATGGTTTGGATTCAAAAGCAGATTTGAAAATGTAGTATGATAGAATAAGAGATATTGAGTTTACAACTGACTCTAAGCAACTATGCAGTGGATAAAATATGTACAACAACTATCTTTAGATGTTGGACCACACCATGCAGGGCTATGTTCCCTGAGGGAAGAGAAACAGCAGTGAACATTACATCCATACTCTCTTTGGGGCACTTTCTAAATAGCAGTGCAGGGAACTAGAGAACAACCAGAAAAATCCCAGTAGGCAGAGGAAATTCAGATCAGAATATGGGGATGCTGAAATCACTGAAGTTACATGACAGGATACTAGAGATGAAATAGCTAATTAGTAAAGGATTCATACAAATCTGCCTAGAAGTAACCTTGAGTTTGGCCAATACGAAGCCATATATTTACTCTACAAGATGTAGCAGAGAGCAGCTGCTGGAGAACTGAGCTGAAATATGACTCTGGAGAATGTTTAGAGCTCAAAGATGTTAGAATTAAGACCAACCAATGGTGCTGAAAATCTCAGGCACTTAGCTGAGACTCTAGAAAGATCACATTATAAGAGAAGACGTACAGCAATCCTTGAGTAAGTACTCCATTACACCTCTCTCAGCAAAGTCTCCATAAAGCATGAGTTGAATACACAAATAAATAACTAAATAAATATCCTATAGACTAAAACTCCATGTTCTTTAAAGGAAGACAAGAAAATCTATACTTGTAACATTTTGGCATTCATAATGCCCAATGTGTTCTCTTTTTAATGTGGCAAAGAAACAAAAGGGACATGACCAGGAAGGAAAAAAGTAGTAAACAGAAATAGATCAAGAGATGACACTGGTTTGAGATTTAGAAGAACAAAAAGGAGCTATTATAAATACATTTGGAACTATAGAAGAATTGGTGAATGTTATCATGGCAAACAGATGGTACATATAAAGATAAAATTATAAGGGAGAAGAAGGAGGATTGGAGAAATACTGCGGAATGACATTGGCCAAATTCTATTGTTATATTGGGTACATCTTATGTAACAACAAATGCCACCATTATCTAAAATTATAATGCACCAATTAATATATTGAAAAAATATAAAATTGTGAAGAACTGAATAGAATTCTAAATATAAAAATTACCATATCTGATATTCCTTTAATGTGTTTATAGCAGATTGAAGAAGAACAGCAAATCTGAAGACTAGCATGAAAAGTAAGTGAACTAAAACACAGAAAGGAAAAAGATTAAACAGACCAGCAGTAACAAAAACAGAACAAAGCCTCTGTGATCTTTGTGATAATATAAAGTACTCTGATGCACATCTAAGTGTAACCCTGAAAAGAGAGGGAAAAGACTGGTCTAGAAAAAAACTGGGGGACTAAATGTCAGAAAATTTTCAAATTTAATGAAAGGATAACCCATAGATTTAAAAATAAAACAGAATAAATGCATATAAAATTACTTCTAGGATTGTTCTAGACAAATTTTTGAAAATTAAAGCTAAGATAAAAATATTTGAATTAGCCAAATAAAAAGTAATTTTAGATATAGAGAAATAAACAAATATAACTGACTTCTTACAAAAACCATTGTGAGTTAGGTGGCAACTGAGTAAAAATTGTAAGGTACTGAAAAATGTCATCCAGAATTCTGCATTCTATAAAAATATCCTTCAACAATAAAGACAAAACAGACATTTTCAGATATATAGGAGACAAGAGAATTCACCACCAGTACCTTTGAATTATAGAAATGTCATAGAAAGTACTTCAATCTGAAGGCGGATTATATCAGATAAAAATTTATAACCATACAATAGAATGAAGAAAAAAGTCAAATATATGAACAATTTTAAAACCTGCTTTGTTCTGTGTTTCTTAATTTCTTTGCAAAATAACTATATGCATGCATGCCTCATTTTCCTACTCATATCAGCACAGGGCCCACCTATATTCTGTTGTGTTAGCTTTCTGTCACTGTGATCAAAATACCTGACAAGAACAAGGAAGGGAAGGAATAGTTTGTTCTAGGTTCATGGTGTCTGAGGTTCCATCCATGGTAGGACTACTCCATTGTTCTGGGTCCAAGATGAAGAAGAACATCATAACAGAAGGGTGAGGCAGAGGAAAGCTGCTCAGTTTATGGCAATCAGGAAGCAGAGAGTGAGGGAAAGGGACCACGATATAGTCCAGGCCACAACACCAATAACCTGCCTCCTCCAGTCACACCTCATCTTTCTACAGTTACCACCTAGTGGTCCTTTCAAATTATTATTCCATCAAATAAATTAATCCACAGATGAGGTTGCCCCTCTTATAACTTAACCATTTCAGTTCTAAACACTCCTGCATTGCTTAACACATGAGTTTTGGTGGGAAGGTGTTAAAGATCCAAATCATAGCACCTATGGAAGGAGATATTGGCCCTAACCTGAGAGCTTCGCATACTGATTGTTCACAAGTGGACTTGTTCAGTATCTTAATAGTGGCCCTCCAGTAACAGCTAGACAAGGGAAAGAACTATATATTCAAGACTGCAAAAATGTTTGAATTTGGGAGCAGATCAGTGAAAAGGATAAGGGAGCAATGCAGAGAAGCATGTCAAAGTAGTTACAATGGCCATTGCCTCCACCATCCTCTCCTTCTAATATCTAGTGTAATGATGCTGATTCAAACAACACAGGCTGTGAAAATATGCTGGATAGGACCGAGTCACAAAGGGAAGAAGCCATAGCCTTGAAAGACCTTACGACTGGCCAGGCAACTTTGCTTAAATTTTGTAAAGAACTTTGTTCATGACCATGAGAAGCAGCAGCAGTCCCTATAGGTTGGTATCAGTTATGCCTCTTAGCTTCAATTGGGGAAATTTCAAAGGCATGGAAAACTATTTTCCCATTTGAGGAAAAAAATATTTATCTCTAAGACTGTAAGAGAAGGATTAGAGATATACCCAGCCCACCCTGAGTGTGCACCAAAGGAAGATGCCCAATTGTGTAGCAGTCAGTGGTAGACCTCAACACTGACTTGGAAATATGGGATCAGGATGTTTTGGGATACCAAATCATTAGGGATGTGTGTATAAATGTATTATATTTTTTAGTAGCCATCAAAATGTAAAGTGTGCCTATCCCGTGATAGGTTGAGAAAATTTTCTGGAGAAATATTAGTGCAAATATGCTAAATATAAGGTACATGAGTTACTTATTGGAATAGTACTCTGGCACTGAAACTGTAGACACAAAACAAATTATCATTTAACAGCAGTACTCTAGAGGGATTCCTGAATCAAATGGAAGATTAGATTTAATAATCTCAAAGTTTCTTCCAATTATAAACTCTCAATTTGCTCAGCCTTAGAAAAAGAGAGAGAGCAGCAATAGGAGCAACCTTAGGAAGGGGAAACAAAGAAACAATAAAGTTGTTAGCAGTGGGGAAATGTATCAACCTAGATGTGGGTACTGCACACAGCAATGAAGGCTGCAGACTCAGGGCAGGTAAGAGCAGGAGCTGTAGCAGGTCCAACTATTCTAAGTTCAGGAAGAAATGTACCCAGCAAAGTCCTGGCATGTGCTATTCATGTTCCCACTGGGAGTTAGCATAGGTGGGTAAGCATATCCTTTACACATTTACATGATGGTGGAGCTGTCAGTTTCTCTCTAATCATGCATTTTAAGTGTGACTGCAAAAGGAGAGACCAGGAACCCTTGGTACAACCTTGTCCCAGTATCCCTCATCACAATGTTGCATAGTCAAGGTCACTTGATTAAATGAGGTCGGAACCAGAAAGACTCCAGCTCAATGCTGAAGATGATAAAGAGGAGGGTTGTACTAGTCAGCTTTGCCTGCCATAGCTAAATACATTAGACTGGGTGGATTAAGCAGAAGAAATTTATTTTCTCACAGTTCTAGAGACTAAGTACAAGAACAAGTTTCTAGCTGATTTTTTTTCTCTCTTCCTGGCCTGTGGAAGGTCACCAACTGGCTATGTCTTCATCTAGCTTTCCCTTGCTATGTGTGAAGAGAGGGGTGGGTACAGACAACAGACCATTCTGTCTTTCTCTTCTTATAAGGCCACTAATCCTATCATACTAGAATCCAATCTTTATGACCTCACTCAATTGCCTCCTCAAATCCTCATCTCCAAACACCTTAACAGCCTTATTAAAAGTTTGGAATTCAACCTGTGAATTTGAGGGGAAGGGAAATGATTTTGTCCAGAACAGAAAAAAAAAAAAAAAAAAAAAAGAAGGAAAAGGAAAGAACTCCCAGCAGGAGGAATTTATACCACTGGGGGGATGAAAGTCATGGCAGGGCAGGGGAGGACAAGTCAATTTGAAAATCATCCTTACACTAGTCTTTAAAAATGGAACTACTAGAGAGAAAAACCACTAACAGGAAAATGCTGGTGTATCCCAGGGCTAACAGACACGGCTTATGTCCTTCCAAAAGCCCCAGGAACAACCCATCGAAAGGTGGTATAGCACATTTCATATGTTGGGGAAGAACCGATTTACAACTAGTTTAGATTCTTCATGTACATGTTCTAGTAGAATAGACTCTCTTGAGGAAATTTAACTACAAAATCAATGACACCAACACATGGTAGAAGTGAACACTGTTTCTAAGGCAGAGGAGCAATCAGGAGGCAAGAAGCAATCGTGAAGACAAGAGAGGTATGATAACATATTAGACCAAAGGAATAGTAAACTTTGAAGCCTGTTAAATAGGAAAGGGACTAAGAAGTTGTAATGGCAACTAGAGTTCAGGAAAATATCCTAAGGGAGCCAATCCAGCTTTTATTAAAGAGTCTAAATTTCCTTAAAACAAAGAGATCTCTTCTGGCTGAATTTCTGTCTCCCAAAATCTAGTAGTGACTTCACAGCATTTTCTGTGATTTCAACTATGCTGAAGTCTGAGATCTCATTCTCCAAGCACCTCCTATCTGTGCCAACAGGGACACGTATCCATAATTTATGTTGTCTAATTCTCTTTCTGGCTTTGATTCCCCCAAAGATGTTTAAAGTAAAAAAGTCTGCCTTCTAGAAAGAACCTTTTCCTTTTCATCTTCTTCCTGAAGATTTTTTAACATAAATATTTAGCCCATGCCATAAATCAAGCAAGGTAGTTGTTGGGCCAGACCAAGATGGCTATAGTTAGGATCCCTTTGCAAGGTTTACAATGGGCTATTTTTAGTTTGTGAACAAGATCATGAACACCCTGATTCAGCATATGTATTTCTGATACATTTTCTCCTGAGCATGTGTTTACTTTGTAACTGTTGGCTTATTTGTCTGACCTGCATATAAGAAATGCCTATGGCAGGCTGCAAGCTGGAGCTGAAAGCTGGGGGTTAACTCGGGGCTTCTGCCACCTCTGAATAAAGCATGTCTACTATCCCAATTGTTCTTCATATCTTCTTCCACTTGTTGCAATCCCGGGTCTCTTTCCCAGGGTCTGAGCCTCTTTCTGTTGGTAGAGATATTCCGGAGGGAAAGAAAAAAGAAAACTGAACAGCAGATTTTGTTGGCAATCAGAGGAGGAAAATTTGTCATCTAGACTTGCAATCCCACCCTTAGATATATAATGTACAGTCTTGTATGTGTTTTAGGAAGCAACAAAAGTGTTTATAGCAAAACAATCTGTCATAAAAAAATACATTATAAGTAGTTTCCAATGCTCATCAATATGATAAGGGATAAATTGGGGCATATTCATCCAGTGGGATACTACACAAAGTGAAATGTGTAGTAATATAGAGATTGGCATGAATGAATCTCACATTACATTAAATTTTAAAAAGTCAACTCACAGGATACATGTGATACAGTTAAATGAGTACAACTCATCAAGAGCCAGAGCAATATCTATGATCACATATTTATTAAAACTGTAGGAAAATACAACCAAATGATAAATATAAAATCCAACTAGTGATACTCTCTTGAGTAAAAGGTAGGAGATGTGATCAAGGGAGGTATACACAGAAGCTTCAAGAGTACTGAAAACTGTTGTATTTTTAACAAGGTAATGGGTATACAGGAATTTATACTTATATTATTTCACATTTTAACATATCTGAAAGCAAAATGGCCTGAAGAATGTCATCATCCAGGTGGCAGCCAGGATATAGTTATTATTACTTTATAAAATCCTCAATTAACTTATTTCACTTATATTTTTGGTTTCATGATTTTACAAGAAAGGAACATGTCAAATAAATGTTTGGAAGACCTATTTTAACAAATATAAAATAAAAATTTTAAGTTAAGAAAATGACTATTTAATGCCAACATAGTCATTATAGGGCTTAAAAAACAAGGAAGCAAAATGTGTAATATCATCAACACAGATGAAAGGAGGGGGTAAAGGAAAGTGACTGCTGTATAACTTTTGTATTATTATTGAAAGAGTACCATACTACTTCAAAGTAGACTACAATAAGTTTTAAAATCATCAAATCCCCTAAAACAAGCGTTATTTTTTTAAAAAAGCAAAATGTTGGTATACTAAGAGCCAAAAAAGATGTACAATTCAATAGAAATGCTTAATAATGCTGAGTGCAGTGGTGCATGCCTCTAATCCTAGTGACTTGTGGGACTGAGGCAGGAGGATTAAAAGTTCAAGGCCAAGCTCCACAATTTAGAGAGACCCTCTACCTTTCTCAAGCAGGATTCTTTCTCAAAATGAAAGAAAAAAGGGCTAGAGATGTAGCTCAAATGGTAAAGCACTCCTGGGTTCAATCCCCAGTACCATGGTGTGGGGAGGGGGAGAGAGATATTAAAGGAAAAGGGAACAAGTAAGAGATAAATGAATATAAATAGTAAAATAGTAAAGCCAAAACAAATCATACAAAATAAATTGATTGAACACTCCAGTTAAAAGACAGATATTGGAAGACTAGATAAAAAGCAAGACCCAACTATACACTATCTACAATAAATGTACTCTAAGTATAAAAATGCAGATAAGGTGCAATTAAAGGGGCAGAACATAGTGACCAGGACAGCAGTACGAAAGCTGAAGTTCTGGTATTAATAGCAGACAAAAAATGTCACAAAGTACCTTGTGTGCAAAAAATCTAAATACACTAATATTTGGAAAAGACATTCAATTGATAATTAGAAACCTTGCATGAAGACAGTTATACAAAAAGATATTTTCAATGAAGTATTATATCAAAAATTTAAGGAAGAAATGATATTATTCTTATATAAGATCTTTCTTATGGTCTTGATAAAGCTCAAGTGTGAGACAATGCAAAAAAGTTTAGAGGTAGAATGGGTTATGAGAGTTTTAAACTAATCTGTGCATTAATCCTCAAATAGGAATTCACTAAGGGGAAATTATAAGCATGAAGGTGAGGCTGGAGGAGGTAGGACATTGGGGTCTGACTTTGGGGTATGTATCTTGTCCTTAGAGGAGAAGTCTCTTCCTCTTCATACTGGTGGCCATACCCTGAGCCCATCTCTTCCACCACACTCTTCTGCCATGCTGTTCTGCTATATCTTGGGCCCACAGGAATGGAGGTGCTATCTATGAACTGACATCTCTGAAATAATAAGCTGAAAATAAACTTTTCCTCCTCTGAAATTGTTCTTATCAGATCTTTTGGTCACAGCAGCAAAAAGTTTTCATAAGGTAGAGGAAAAAATTTTTCAAACCCTTTTATGAAGACATTATTACCCTAATTTAAAGACAAAGATCACACACACACTCACAAATGCAACTAAATATTCCTCATGGAGAGCAACACAAAAATCCTTCACAAAATATTAATATTTCAAAACCAATAATTTATAAAAGGAATAAATCACAGCTATTCAGGTTAACCACTATAAAAATCTATAATTGATTACATTAATAGTGTGAAAGAAAACCATAATATCATTTCAAAAGAGGGAAAAAATATCAATTAACACCTTTTCTTGATAAAAATTTTAGGAAACTAGAAATAGAGAAATGATTGAAAAATGAACATCTCTAAAAAATTCCTATAGGTAACACTGTTCTTAATTTTGAAAAGTCTTATACTTATTACCCAAGATCAGGAATAGGCGAGGATTTTTATTCTCCCTATTTGCAAAAGTCAGGGTTCTCTAGGGAAACAGGAAGTATAATTATAAAAAGAGGATTTATTAGACTGGTTGACATGACCAGAAGCTGGATAGTCCACAATGGCCGTCTGCAGCTGGAGAACTAGAAGAACCAGCAGCTGCCACAGTTCAGATGCAGAAACCCCAGAACAAGAAAGATCAACAGTGCTACCCTAGTCTGAGACCAAGGCTTCTGTAAACTACCTGGAGAATCACTGGGACAGTCCACTTTGGAAGAGTGAAGAAGCAAGGGTCTGATAATCTCAAATGATAAAAGTAGCAATCAAGAACCTGTTCAAGAAGAGCCAAGGTTGCATCTGCATCTGTTTCCTTGTTCTTCCAACTTTTATTCCATCGTATTGGGTGGTGCTGCTCATGCTTAGGGAGGGTCTTCACTTCAGTTCACAATCCCACATTCTAATCATTCCTAGACACACCCTAATTGACACACCCAGAAGCCTCTTAATCATTGGCACTCTTAATCCAATCAAGTTGACAACTCAAATTAACCATTACAGTACTTTTATTCAACATTATCCCAGCCAATGTAATAATTTATGAACAAGACATTAAAAACATACATAAAAAAGGAAGAATAAAATTTGCTGCTTTTTAGAAAATACGATTAAAATGCTAAAGATTCTAGAAAATAAGTGAATTTAACAGTCCCAGAATAAAGTTAGTATAAAATATCCATTACACATCTCTATGCTATCAACAAAAGTTGAGATAAAAACTAAGCAATGCAATTTATAATAATATAAAATTGAAAATATCTATGAAAATTTTAATGAAAGATATACAATAATCCTATAAATACAAAAAAATCCATAGAAATAAATGCTTAAATAAATTGACAATTACACTATTTTTATGGATTTGAAGATTCAAATTTTAAGATGTCAAATCTATAAAAAGTGATCTGTAATTCAGTATATTTCCTGTCAAAATTCCAAAAAATCAACAAATAAGTGAATAAAAATAATCTAAAAACTATATGGCAGTATATTAGGCCTAGAACAGGTAAAACAATTGAAGGAAGTGTTAGATAACACAACACAGTGTGGTATTAGCATAAACAAAAGCTATGCAATACCATAGAATATAATAATTTTGAAATAGATTACTGCTTATATGGTCAATTTTTGAAAATGTTCCAAAATATTTCAATAAAAAAGGGAAACTCATTAAAAATTTCATGCTAAAAACACGCAATAGTCATGTAAAAAAAAAAATTCCCCTGCCTCCTTCCTACAGCTTAATTCACAGGCACAAAATATATGCAAATCATAAAGCTTCTTGAGGGGAAAAAAACACAAAAATATCTTTGTGTCATTGGAGGTTATGATTTCTTAGTACAAAAAAAATACACAATTCATAAAACACATAAGTAACAATTAGACTTCATTCAAGTGAAACAATTCTGCTCAACTGAAGTCACTGCAAAGAATATGAATTAGCAAATCACAGATGGGGAGAATATATTCATAATACATACATAAAACACTTGTATACAGAATATATTAGCATTTTACAGCTCAATAATAAAAAAAAGACAAAGAATAAAAATTGATGGATCAAAATAATAAAAAATAAAATTAAATATTTTGATAAATCTTCACCAAGACATACAAATGATCTAAAAAAAGTCATTAAAACATCCCCAACATTTATTATAAGAAAATGCAAACAAATTCATTATGAAATACATTTATATTACTACTAACATGGTTGTGGAAGGCAAGTATAAATAATGGGGCTATCATGTCAGTGTATGCATGAAGATATATGTGTATGTATGTGTACATAAGAGAGACAATGTATATATGGTAAATATACATGATTTGATCTGTGAGGCATTTTTGGGGTGTGTGACTACTTAAAAATATGACTTAAATGCATGCCCAACTGGCTAAAGCAATTTAAAGAATAAAGAAAACAAGCAGAATCAAGAATAACTGGGCTAAGGGTGCTGCTCAATAGTAGAGTGCTTTTCTAGTATGTGTAAGGCCTGAGGGTTAGATCCCTAGCACTGTAAATAAGAGTAACTTTAATTGATTCTGTTTTTAAAAACTTGCTTTTTTCTGAAATGAAGTAATAAATGTTTATCTTAAAGAAATTAGAAATGTAGAAAGGCACAGAAAATGGAGTTCTTCCAAGATGGCAGAATCGAGGAGGTCAAGTTCCTGGCTGCTCCATGGCATGAAACTAAGAAAGCAGACAGACAGCTTGTAAAAAAAAAAAAAAAAAAAAAAAAAAAAAAAAAAAGATGGATTTACTGGAATTTAAAACTGGATATTCAAAGCGGACCAGAGACACAGGTTGTTGGGTATAATGAGAAAAGAAGAAAATGGTACAGCTGCTGCTACAACATTATCCAGGGCAGTCCCTCCATGAGCATAGTAGAGGGATAAGGGAACTAAAGGAACTCACATTCAGGGAAGGCCCAAGGTATGTCTGGGTACAAAGCATTTAGAAACAAAGGACATTGCCCAAAAAACCTGAAAGACTCATTGCACCATATCCATGTGCAGGGAAAGAAGATGCCATCATCCCAGGTGGCATGTGGAGGAAAAAGTAAAGAAACATTTTGCAACCCTGACATGGGGGCCTGCAGCTAATGAGGCTATTTCCTGGCAAACCCAGGTTTGATCCAAAATACAGGCCCAATAAACACTGTATGAAATAGAGTGTGCCTAAGTGACCGGGAGAAAGTCAAACAAGTTGAGAGGTTTACACAGGGAACAACTGGTTGCAGAAACCCACCCAGCTCTATCCTACCCCCTACAATCCAGCTGCTTACAGGGTGGGCTAGGAGAGATGGAGCTAGTGGGAACATGGAAGGGCAGGGGCAGGAGAGATTATTTGGAGACTGAGCCTGAGACCAGGAAAGGTAGGATCTGTAGGTGACGTAGGGGGGGCTAAGAAGTGGCTTCCCTATCACATGAGTAGGACCAGGGGACATCCCTCAGGTAAAGTTCCCCCACGTGAACCAGCACTGGAGGTGTGCTGATTTCAAATCTTCAGACCATTGGCATTCAGCAAAGCTTCCAGGAATTCAGCCTTCGGGATTACCTCTTTTCCTACAGCAATCCAGATGGTGGAGCATCACACTCCAGAACACCCCATATAAAACTGCTGAGAAAAGAAGCTGAGAATTTTTTGAACTACAACAGAAAGAATTCTTTAACTTTTCATCACTTTTTAAAATTTCTTTTCTACATTTAATTGTGACCTTAATGGTACATAAATATGTATACATTTTAATATTTCTTTTGTTTTCATTTTGAGCATTTTTGAAGCCAGTTATTTTTCATGGCTTAGTTTTTGGGAACTAGGATGTTTGATTAGTATATTTTAGTTTTGTTTTTTATTCTTTAATTTTTATTTTTATTTATAAATTTACTTTGTATATATATATATGTGTGTATATATATATGTAATATATATATATATATATATATATATATATATATATTTCTCTTACCTGTTTCCCTTAAGTCCCTCTTTTCTTCTGCTAACACTCACTCTCTACTGTTCTCTCTTTCACTCTTCCTTTAATCGTTTTTTTTATTCATTGTACACATATGGGGTACAAATTTTCACTTCCCTGGTTGTACACAAAGTAGAGTCACACCCTTTGTGTAATTCTACATGTGCATAGGGTAATGATGTTTGTCTCATTCCACCATGTTTCCTTTAACTGACACCTCCCCATGCCTCATTTCCCTCTACACAATCCATTCTTCCTTCATGCTTCCCT
>JAJEJO010002889.1:201920-263466 GCA_020662805.1 Glaucomys volans
AATAACCCAATCAATAAATGGGCCAAAGAAATGAACAGGCACTTTACAGAGGAAGATCTTCAAGCAATCAACAGATTTATGAAAAAATGTTCAACATCCCTAGTTATAAGAGAAATGCAAATCAAAATCACCCTAAGATTTCATCTTACCCCAATCAGAATGTCTTTTATTAAGAATACAGGCAACAACAGGTGTTGGTGAGGATGTGGGGGAAAGGGCACACTCATACATTGCTGGTGGGACTGCAAGTTGGTGCAGCCACTCTGGAAAGCAGTGTGGAGATTCCTTAGAAAACCTGGAATGGATCCACCATTTGACCCAGCTATCCCACTCCTTGGCCTATACCCAAAGGACTTAAAATCAGATTACTACAGTGATGCAGCCACGTCAATGTTCATAGCTGCCCAATTCACAATAGCTCAATTGTGGAACCAACCTAGGTGCCCTTCAATAGATGAATGGATAAAGAAACTGTGGTATATATACACAATGGAATATTACTCAGCCATAAAGAAGAATAAAATTATGGCATTTGTAGGCAAATGGATGATGTTGGAGACTGTTATGCTAAGTGAGATTAGCCAATCCCAAAAATTCAAGGGCCAAATGGTCTCTCTGATAAGTGAATGATGATGCACAATGTGGGGTGGAAGGGTGGCAAGAATGGAGAAGGACAGATAGCACAGAGGGAAGGGAGGGGTGGGGTCGGGGTGGGGGGGTAATAATAACAGAATGTGTGACAGACATCATTGCCCTTTGTACATGTATGAATGCACAGATGGTGTGACTCTACTTTTTTTGCACAACCAGCGAAATAATAGCTGTACTCCATTTGTGTTCAATGAATCAAAAATTAAATAAAAAAAGAAAAAAAAAAGAAGTGAAAGACCTGTATAATGAAAACTACAGAACTCTAAAGAAAGAAATTGTAGAAGACCTTAGTAGATGGAAAGATCTCTAATGCTCTTAGACATAATTTATATTATCTAATGGCCATACTACCAAAAGCATTATAAAAATTAAATGCTGTTCCTATTAAAATCACAATGACATTCTTCATAGAAATAGAAAAGACAATCATGAACTTCATTTGGAAAAATAAGAGACCCAGAATAGCCAAAGCAATCCTAAGCAAGAAAAGTGAAGCAGGAAGTATCACAATACCTGCTTTAAATTATACTACAGGGTTATAGTAACAAAAAAAGCATGGTATTGGCACCAAAACAGACATATAAACAAATGGAACAGAATAGAAGACACAGAGATAAACCCACATAAATACAGTTATCTCATACTAGACAAAGGCACCAAGAATATACATTAGAGAAAAAGTCTCTTCAACAAATGGTGTTAGGAAAAACTGGAAATCCATATGCATCAAAATGAAATTAAACCCCTATCTCTTACCCTGCACAAAAACCAACTCAACGTGAGTTAAAGACGTAGGTACTAGAACAGAAAACCTGAACCTAATAAAAGAAAAAAATAGGTTCAAATCTCCCCCATTTCCACTTAGGAACTGACTTCCTTAACAAGGCTCCTAAAGCACAAGAAGTAAAATCAGTTATCAATAAATGGGATGGAATCAAACTGAAAAGCTTCTTCACAGCAAAGGAAACAATAATGTGAAGAGAGAATCCACAGAATAGGAGAAAAGCTTTACCACATGCATCTCAGATAGAGCATTAATCTCCAGGATATATTAAAAAAAGCTCAAAAAACTTTACACCAAAAATAAATAACCCAATCACTAAGTGGGCTCAGGAACTGAACAGACACTTCACGGAAGAAGAAATCCAACTGATCAACAAATATATGAAAAAATGTTCAATATCTCTAGCAATTAGGGAAATGCAAAACAAAACTACAATGAGATTCCATCTCACTCCAATCAGAATGGCAATTATCGAGAATTCAAGAAACAATAAATGTTGGTAAGGCTGTGGGGGAAAAGATACACCCATACCTTTCAGGTGGGACTGCAAATTGGTGCAACCACTATGGAAAGCAGTATAGAGATTCCTCAGAAAACTTGGAACTACCATTCGATCCAGCTATATCAACATGTCCCAGTGACACAGCCACATCAATGTTTATAGCAACTAAATTCACAGTAGCTAAACTATGGAACAATACAGGTACCCTTCAATAGATGAATGGATAAAGAAATTGTGGAATATACACAATGGAATATTACTCATCCTTTAAGAAAAATGAAGTAATGGCATTTGCAGCAAATGGATGGAACTGGAGAATATTATGCTAAGTGAGATAAGCCAACCCCAAAGAACTGAAAGTTCTTTGAACTGAAAGGGCTGAAAGTTTTCATGATATATGGATTTTTATTGACAGAGGAAGGGAGACAAATAAAATTACTTTGTATTAGACAGAGGGGAATAAAGGGAGGTGAGGGTGTACAGGGGTAGGAATGATAGTAGAATGAATCATGCATTATTACCCTATGTGCATACATGATTACACAATCTGTGTAACTCTACACTATGTACAACCAGAAGAAAAATTATACTCCATTTATATATGATGTGTCAAGATACATTCTATTACCATGTAAAACTAATTAGAACAAATTTTTAAAAATTAAAAAAAAGACACATCTGGGCAATCAATCAAAAAAGGCACAAAACCTAAAATCTTATCGTTGAAAGATAAACCCCACAATAATTATTTTTGGATTTCCTTGTAGTCTTTTTATTACATAAGAAAATTTCATTTACTCAATCCCAAATTGCTAGACTTCAGATATTTATAATATCTTCATAATTATAAAAATGTTTAAGAAACATCTTTATGTATAAAATATTTTTAAGTCTATTAAGACAAACTTATGGAATTATTTTGTTAAGCTACAGATATATACTATTTAAGTTCTTAATAAATACTGTCAAATGATTGTCCAAAAATTGAACCAAACTTTATTTCTATAGCAGTCCAAAGGTTTGAGAATCTCATTATTCACACCCTAAGTCTAAGCATTATGATCTTAGTCTTTGACTATCTAATGAGTAAAAATATTATTATAATTATGAATCTTTTCCAGCTTTATAAAATAAAGGTATCAGAGAGATGAAAAGCTTCTGTCAGATGACCTGTTCAAAGGTTACACACAGTTGTTACAAAGAGACTCACAAGAAACAAAGCCAGGAAGACATACCACTGGAAAATACATTATTACAAAACAATCGCTTGCTTCTGCATGATTATATGCATTTAACTTGGTCATACGTCTTTATAGAATTAGATCAGCACACCTAGAGAACATGCATAAGTCAATTGAGTCTTAAGTAAGAATATATTGCTTATTTGACCTCACGTAACTGCATTTTCTCCTGCATACTTTCTCCCTGTGCTTTGCCTAAAAGAGAGCCTCAAAGCTGTGCCTTTTCATTAAATCAGAGGGTTCCTTCAACTATTCTTGAGATAGAAGAGGAAAAGTAGAACCAAATGCTTCACAGAATTGTGACTAAATCTGCATAGCCTGCTGTGTAAACCAGAGTAACAACAAAAGATATTTAAATAGATCTTCTTACCAACGACTGTCCAGCATCCTCCCTGCATTATTTTAAACAAATTTGAGTTATCATTGTATTTTCTGAATTATGAGCATCTGTTGCAGAATATGGTACAAGAGATGGAATGGGGAGGCTTTTGCCAATAGTTCTTTCCCTGTTAACTCTAGCATGACCTCTCAATTCATCCCAAATAAACATATAATATAAGCAGAAGCAGATTTTTCTTGAAGCTAATGAAACTGAAGCTTCACCTGCCTATAGTCCTTCCACTGAATTTTCTATTTTTAATTTTGTATTCTTTTTCTTAAAACTTAGAACCCATGGAACCTGGAGCTAATGTTCACTACCATGAATTTAAAACTGCTCTGGTTAAGAACATTTCTAAGAGACTATTCCATCTTCTCATGGGATTGTTGTACTGATGTTTTAGAAATCTTTTTGGACTATTACCCATAGTATTGCCATGTTAAAAAGTCACAAATGCCATTTATGTCTTGGGAAAAACACAATTCCTCAATTTTAGAGTACTGTTTGGTTTCTCCAAAATATCATGAGTTAAGTCTGATGTACACTTGGATATAAATTCCATTAATCATCTTAAGTTAAAGCTAGCAGGTGACATCATGAAGAAGTTGTCTTCAATTCATAAACAAAAGAATCAAAACTCTGGGAAGCACAGCAAATTGTTCCAGTGTTACAGGGCTGAGAGCCTGCCCGGTTGCGTCAGGGCAGCCACCACAATCCTTGGGTGTCAATTCTTGTGACTCCACTGAAAAGAATTCTAGTGAAACACAGAGTGGTAAGCAAAAGTTTTATAGAGTGAGAGGCAAGGGTGACATACAGCACAGGGACTATGTAGACTGCCTCAAAGAGAGGATGGTGTGGTGCTCACAGGGATGTAGTTTTTAAGGAAACTGAGTCCTTTTCTATTCTTTCCTCGATTTCCCTGTCCCTCTTAATTGGCCTATTACCCTTTGGATAGCCCGCAGCAATCTTTGTGAGGGTCTCAATACTCTGGTTGACAGTTATTGGGCAGTTGTGACTTATCTTCAGTGATAAGAGAAGGTTCCAGTAACTTGGTTGGAAAAGATGATGACATTTTCCTGGAAACTGTAGTGTACCTTGAGGGTTACAATTCACTATAGCTTGAGGGGAGGTGTCTTGACATGCAAGATCCCACTTCTCTGTTGCTCATCTGTTTCATTTGGGTCCACTGGACCTTAAGTAATCATTTCCTCAAGGGATTATAATTCTCTACAGCTGGGGAAGGTTGGACATTCAAGATTTCATTCCCAAATGCTTGCCTGTTTAGATAAAGTTTCCCACAGTTTGTTTTATAATTCCTGGAATTTTTGTTTCTGTATAGGCCTAATGTGTGTCCTTCATTGCCCTTTCCTTCTACCTACCTGTTTATGGCTAACTAACCTACTTAACCCAAGGTCATCTGGTAAAACCAGACTAGATCCTTTTCAGACTTGTTCTGTAATTCTAGTAGTAAAAGGCATAAATTATTGCTACCATGCACAATTTACCTTTCTGATTCTTCTCACATGCCTCAAAAGTAAACAATGGTAATGGTACCATTTTGGATTGCAAAGGCAGGAATGTGCAAATATGTTGGAAATTAGTCATACAATTAGTTTAAAGCTTTTCCAGAAGGGTAAACACTTTTCCAGAAATATCTGGTTTAGGAGAGTCAGTGGGCCCTCTAAAATAAAAAGGTTCCATGCACTGAAATTAATAGTCTCTAAACAAGCCAAGTTGATTTTGTATAATGGTTATGTGTGTACCCACAGGTGCTAGAACACATGATTAAGTTAAAGTAAATCCTATATATTTATTCAACTTGAATAGAAATGCTATATGTTCTTATCAAATTAATATATCCTGCATTTGTATTATAGTGATTCTGATGTTTCCAGGGATTGGATTGCATTAAGTAATTACCATTTTTTGTTCTAAGCTCCAATTAAAAGTGAATCACCAAATCCATTTTGATGGCTTGCCTAAATAACTTCCTAATAATACATTGTGTTAAGGTGGATAATCTGCTAGGGTTTTATTTAGTAGTAGCCCTGTGCCAAATATTTCCCTAAGCAGGATGATGAAAGTGTCATCTGAGTTCTTTGGCGGGGACGGGGGGAGTTGGAATTTAGAGGCTGATTTGTATAAAACTCCACTTGCTACGTGTGACATTAGTAAATTACTTAGTTTTTTCCTATTCTAGCTCATGTGAAAAATGTGATAAATAAGATCTATCTTTTAAGGTTGTTATCAGCATTGGAAAGATACTGTGAAATATCAGGCACACGAGCAAATCACAGAGTAAGATAGAGCCTATACCCCACCATTACCTTTGTCCAATCCTCAGTCTCCTGGGAGGAAAACACAGTTAATTATTCCTCACACATCATAGGAATGCCCCCTTTACCACCTGAGAGAGGGATCTAAGTTATAAAACTGAAAAAAAATCTATACAGGAAATAGTGTTTCTTGCCCATGACCATCTGCAAAAATCAAATGTTCTCTGCTTAGATTCTTCTGAGAATAGCATTGATTGTACCTACCTGAATACTTTTCTGATAGTAATAGATTTTAGTATATTCTAATTTTTAAGTAATAACATCTAAATTCAACTCACCCAGTACAATACTCTAAGTCTAATCCCACTCCATCCCCAATGCTATTTAGAAAATAAGTATTTTCTAAAATAAGGAATAAATCTCCATTTCTCCTACTGAGTGCACACTTTTTCAATTTAAAAAATCCACAAAGTCTACAGTTTTAATTTTGTTCCTTCTATTCTTTAAGCTGTCTAAAAAGAGTAATCATGGAGATATTTCAAAGACAAGAAAATTGTAGGTTTAAAGCACATAGTTGAATTTACTATTAAACCTGCCTAATTATATGTAGCCTCCACATATTCTTCTAGCTTATTTCTATTTTAATACCAATTTTTTTTGTTAGGTAATTGTTTAGGTCTGTCTTCTCCCTCCAGATGAGCTCACCTAGGTATTGATGTATGATAATGCAGAAGAGTGAGGCAAATGGAAATGGAAAATTAATTCATGTCCCCAGTGCCTTCGACTTTGATATTCACATTTGTTTACATGTTTTATTGGTCAAGATATTTAAAAACTGTCAAACTAATTGGTATGTCTAGAGCCAGGTTCAAAAGGATGTAAGATAAAGGAGTGATATTAACATTGAAAGTATTTTTCCTCAAATTTCTTAAAAGGCAATGTTTAAAAAAACTAAATTGGTTTTAACTTGAATTAGATATGCTTCCCCAGAAAATTTTACATTTTCTGCACTGTGTGTGTGTGTGTGTGTGTGTGTGTGTACATATACACACATACATATTTGATTTTCAGAGTTACCAGCTATGGAACCTTGGGGAAACATCTATTCTCTTTTTGCTTCAGTTTCCTCATGCGTAAAATGGGGATAATAATTTTATCAACTTCACATACTTGGAATTCCACGAGTGAACTTGAATAAAACAATTACTACAGTGCTTGACACAGAGTAGGCACTCACAGATGTTAGTTTTTATTATCATTATTAAGCTTACCCAGCTGATTTAACAATATAAGCAAAATATGACAGCATGACAACTCATCTGAGCCTGTGGAGAGTCATGACCTTTGAGTGATGGCACAATTAAAACCCAGTCTCTGGATATATGAAGAACATGGATTGAATGAAACTCATTATTAAATAACAGAGCTGTCCATCATCAGAACTGACCATTATTATGAAGATGGTCATATTGGAATGTTTAGGTTAAAAATTAAATATGGACATAGAAATTTGACTAAAATAAAATATTCTCACAATGTTTTAGAGAAAAGAATAACTTTTGCCTTTTAAATTTCTATGGTGATATTTAAAATCTTTTCTTAGGGTATGTAATTGACATAAAATGACATTTCAGAAGAACTAAGCTATATAAGGGCATAAATAGAAGTCTAGTTTTTTAAAAGCCTTATCAGTCAAGCTATCAAATTGTAAACAGAGTTAAAGCTTTAATCTTCCAGAAATTAATTTTTAAAAGCTCTTGCTCATAAGAAAAGGAAACTTAGTTTATTTAACAAATATCATATTTCATTTAGCACAGGAAATATATTTTCAAATTATGTCAAAGTAGCAGTTAAAAATGAGCTTTGCCCATTCTTTTTTGCATATAGACAACTCTGAATACCATATGCTCTGAATGCCATCACTTTGTGAAAGTTAATATATGCTTTCAAGCTGCATTCTTCCATAATGCCTCTTGGGAAGATACCACTTGATGAAATATTAAGTTGAATCACTTTCTTTTTGCAAAGTACAGAGATGAGAGTGACAATAACCCCACTGCACATCTCTGACTCACACAATTTGCTCTTAAACTGTCACTTTAATTATTCTTGAATTAGGAATTTGCCTATAGGCAAATTTTGCAAAGATTTTTAATAATCTATTTTATAAAATATCATTGTGGACACCAGAAAAATATCAATACTAATAAGATGAAACAATATTTTAAAATGTAGGAAGTATATTTATTCAAGGACAGGCAGATTCTTAAAAATAGAACTTGATATATTTCTGTTACCTACATACATGAAATTTGGAGCAGTGATTCTCCTAGTTCTTTCCTAAATCTTTTTATGGGAAGAGAAGTGAGGGTAGAGCTGGATACTTTAAGGTTACTACAAATCTTGAGTATTTGTCATAGGAACTGGGAAATTGTAAGATAAAGTAGTTAGGTTTAGACTCATGGGACACCCTTTTGGAAAAGAAAAAGAAATTTTCAATCATAATGTTATATAATTTTTACATCTTGACCCAACCACTGACTTTTCATGACAAAGCAAAAGCTCAGTGTCTAAAACTACAAAAGTTGATTTCTTTGTCATTTCAGAGCTAGTACAAGTTAGTAAACTCTTAGGTGATTCTTCTTTAAGCAGTGACTGATTCTCCGGTCACCCTGGCTTTGCCAGATCCAGGCCCTCTCTAATGTCATCTCCTGTATCCCCTCCATTTGCCTGACTGATGTGTTAAGACTGAGCATGGAAACATGCATGGGAAATTCCATGAACCTGTCTTGGGAACAGAATTTATCACTCACCCCTAAATGACACTGGTCAGAAACCATTCACATGGGACCAACATAATTGCTCAGGAATCTGAGTCCTCCTGTGTGCCCACGAAGAGGAGGCAGTTTACTAAGTATGTATCTAATCTCTGTCACCACTTGTCTTATGTGAATTAAACTAGGGTGATTCTGTCCTTGGAGATTTCATTTTTTTGTGAATAAACAAAGCCTAGTATCAAACTATGCAGGGATAAATACATGACTTGTCATATGGAGATTCAGTTGAAAAATCCTAACTGTACAATGAACTGAATGGACCAAATCCAAGACAAAAATCAGAAACTGAAGCCCAAGTCTTAGGATGCCAAAATTCATACTCTTCTGGAATTGTTTAATTTGAACAATTTTTTTATGAAAATAAAATTATCTAAATTTTTGTCATCCTCTTTTCAAGAAAACTGAATAAAAATGTTATCAAATTATCTCTTTGACAACGAGTTCCAAATTAAATCTTTCACAAGAAAAATGAGGGACAAATTTACCTTGATAGTAGATGGAAAATGACATATCTTTTTAGGAGCCATATCAACTGGCTCACACATACACAATAATAATAATAATAATAATAGTGATAATAATAATAGTGATAATAATAATAGTGATAATAATAATAACAAAAATAGCAACTATTATAAATTCAATTCTTTATGTTCCAAACTCTAGGTTAAATTCTTTATTTAGTTTACAGTCAATCTCCTCACAATGGTACAAAATGTTTATCTTTTTCATCTTTTCTATATAAAAGATAAAAGTGCAAAAGGTAAAGCAAAACAATAGAAGGTCTATAAATATTAGTTGAATGACAGGATGCAGAAGGTCACATAGATAACAAGCAAGCTTAAGTTTACCCCAAAGCAACATTTACATATTGACTACATGGAATAAAAATGAGGTTAAAAATATTCTGCAAGTCATTTTCATCAGTAAACTAATGAAAGAATTGGTCATTTCCTGATTTTAAGTTTCATTTATTATTCTAAACCAGGCAAATGAGAATATTAATTAAAAAGTATTTTTTGAGCTTTTACTATATACCAGAGACTGTTTTAAATATGTTTAAATATTTAAACATGTTGAAACTGTATACTTCAGTTATTGCTGGAATAATGTATAATAAATAGTATTCAAACTCACTGACTTAGAACAATAAGCATTAACTCTGATTTATAGAATTACAAATGGGAGCCACTCACCAGAGATATGAAGTACAAATAAGGAAGTTAAGTCTAGATTCATGGGTCCACCCTTTAAAGGAAATTAAAAGGAAAGTTCCAGTTGCCCTGTCTTCTAACTTTTACTTCCTGCTTCAACCACTACTCCTATCACTGCTACCATTTATTGAATTTACTGTGTTCTAGGTTCAAGCATGAAATTTGGGTTCAACTCTCTTCTATGATGCACTTGTTCTACAGGGACCAAAAGTTACCTGGGGCAGGTTTTTCTTAAGGTAAATTGACAGAATGCCAGAAAGCGAGTGATAAAATCTAAGTCAGTAAAGGTCTTTGCTCAGAAAAAACACAATGCAACTACTACCCACATTGCACATTCCAAACTCATTCTAATGGGTAGCAGCATCAAGGGGCCCAGGGAAAACAAGGAAATTTTCAAAAAATAATCCATTCCACCAGATGAAGTAATGCTCATGGCAATTCTTTTAGAAAAATTCTTTAAAAGGTAAGAAACTTGTGTAAAGGTAAGTCACTTGTTTAAAGGCAGTTACAGAGTTATATTTTAAAGTCACATCTAACACCATAGTAATTTAATGCTTTAAATTACTATTCTATCAGATTAGCATCTTTGATTGATAATTTGATTGATAGCATCTTTGATCCAAAGACAGATACCAGTTCATGTTCAAACTTAGGTCCTTGACCACAGGAATATTATCACACTATACTTCTTATGATACCTACTTCTTATGATATCTACTTCTTAACTACTCTAAGAGTTAGTTTATCTGATCAATCAGAGCACAAGTATGTTTCATTTTCTTATTGGACATTTTTGGTTATACAAACAACAGAATCCATTTTGACATAATCATATAAGCATGGAATACATCTTGTTCTAAATCAAACCCCAGTACCTTTCCTTCCCCTTCCTTCTCACCATTCCCTCCTCCCTTCCTTTTATTGATTTTTCTGCCATTTACCTATAGTTTTTTTAAAATTAATGTATTGTGGATATACACAATAGTGAGATTCACTGTGGTATATTCATATATGTACATAGGAAAGTTATGTCAGATTCATTCCACTGTCTTTCCTTTTCCCATCCCTTCTCCTTTCCCTTCATTTCGAATGCCTGGTGATTGTTACTAACATTCTAAAATCATTCATTTCAATTGAACTGGCTATTTGTGTAAACATAAATTGAGAAGTAGTTTATGTCATTGGATGTGATAAACTGCTTTTTTGTGGGCATCTTTTATGACTTATTTTCCTATTATAGAATTAAATAAGCAATGCTATAAGCTTTATAGCCTTTTGATGAAGTATGAAAATTTAGAACTTCTTAAATTTATACAAAATATTAATGACTATGCTATTTATGCATTTTGAGAGGATGTTCTTATACAAAACCACTTGGAAAAGAATGTCAAAAGAAAGTTACAAAAGTTTTACTGAGTCACATACAATTTGAACTGTTTCTTATAGGACATAAAGCCATTTTAGCTTCTCTGAGAGGAGACTTTTTTTTTAATAAAAGGAAATGTAAATGTGGGTTTCCTAATTCAATTAATGGAAATTTGTTAGATATTTTTGTTTCTTGGATTGGAGGAGACTTCAAAGGCCTTAGTAGCCAGGCAGTGAAGCAAAAGAATCACATCCAACAATTAGCACCATCACACATCACCTTCATAAGGACTTTGAACTCTCTTCAAAGGAAAGAAGTTCTTACTGAGTTTTACTGTTTTTAAGTAGATCTATTTGATAAGTTTCTGCTCAATTTCAAATATTTTATTATAGAATTATAACAGGAAATCCAAAAGAGATATTCTCTCATATTTTTATGAGAATTATTACTCAGAGTAACAAATTATTAGCACTTTATTATAATAGTTATTATTAGAACAATGATGCTTACATCTCAGTAATGCTATGCTTTCAAATAATTGAGGCTGAAATTTAAGAGGAAATAAACCTGTCCATTTCTAAGGTGTGAAATTCTAACAGGGCCTATTCCATCAAGATTTAAGAGAGGGAAAGTTGGCAAAACCTGACTGGAATCCAAACAAAAGAATTCATGGATATCCAAACTGAGTCTCCAGAGAGAGCAGTTCCAATAAAAACTGAAGCATGAACCCAGGCAGTCTCAAAATGGGAAGAGGTAAAATCTGAAACAAGACAAAATAGACTTCATATGGTCGTCTAGATCTGGAATCTAAGAATGTCATTTTATTTATATTGTGGAGACCAAGAGGACAAATGTTGAAAATATATCTCTAGATATACATTAGGATGCAGAAATGGGATTTTCAGTAATTTGGCATCTCAACGCAACAGAAAAGATACCTAGGCTTGACAGAGACATAGAAACATTGTCCTGGATTCCAACTCTGAATGGTGAATGAATCTTTTTATTTTATACATATATAAGCAATTTACTTGCTTTTAATAACAAGAATTTAGGACTTAAGGGGAAAAGGAAATCTGGCCAATAATTGAGTTTAAAATATAGAGATTTACTGCAGGGAAAGATTTTTGATATAATGATTCTACAATTTATAATACAAATTCTAGTCTTCAAAATGTTTGGATAATGTACTCCATCTCTAAAAAACGTATTAGTGCTCCAAAGTCTATGATTAGATACAAAGACACATTAAAATAGTACTTGCATATACACATAGCCATATATATGTGTGTGTGTGTGTGTGTGTGTATTATATATACATATATGTATGCATACACATACAAATACAAATGTGCATACAGACTTCTGTATTAATATGAAGTTCACATTTTAAAACATAACCCTAAGTAGAAACTTGGAAATAATGTAATAAAAAGAAACATTTTCTAAAATTTGCTTCCCAGACTTTAGTGGTTAGCCTTTATATGTGATATGTACATTCCACTTTAGAGGTTATATACAAACAGATAAAAATTTTATGGACATACTTTTAGACTATTGAGTAGGGGAATGCACAATCAAAATATATGGGGAGTAAAATTTTGTTCTGCCTCTGGTATGTGTCTCTTTGTGCTAATAAACTATGAACACAGAGCAGCACACTGTAGTGGATTAAAATAAAGCAATTTTTTTTAACTGATCAGCTATTGGAGAGAACATGGCACCAATGTCCATGTGTAACACCTGAAAATATGGTATATAATCTTCTTTATTAAAGAATCATGATATTATTTCATATGAAATATGGTATAAATCTTTATTAAAGACTATAATGAAAGTACATACAAGAAATTTAAAATTAATCCTCAAATAATACCAAGAAATAATCATTATTAATATCTGGTTATAGTTTCTAAGCATGTGTGAAAATAGAAACATGAATTATGCTAGGTATACAGGACATGAAGGACAGAGCTCTTAGAGTGTTTCACTCTGGATATAGACAGGTATTAAGGGAGTACTCTGAGTGCAAAGAATTTGTAAACATCAGTAAAATCAACCAAAAGTAAGTCTTCTCTTTAACAGCACAGGGTGATTATAATTTAAGCACTGCCAATGATAAAATATTCCTTTCATTAGAGAACCCTTCCCTCAATGTCACTCCACATTTGTACCCAATGGAATGAATAGATGTACAGACAGAGGCAGAAAAAGAGAGAGAGAGAGAGAGAAAGAGAGAAGGGATGAATAAATTCATAAGTGGAATTTATAATACAATTCATTTATTTTATTTTAACAGAATAAAATAAATTCATGTCAAATTGAAGAAAAGCCAATAATCAGGGAAATACAGTTTCACTACATCACCCAATATATAATTCTAACATTAAAAATATTATTTTAAGTGCTCATATATAAGAATCATTACGTTAATCATAGATATAATCATAGGTTTCAACTTTAGAAATGCATGATTCATACATGTAATTTAAAATTTTCTATTAGCCACATTGAAAGTAAAAAGAAATAGGTAAATTCGTTTTTATATTTTATGTAATTGATTATATCCAAACATAAATTCAATGTGGAATATTGAAATCATTAAAATATCCTTCATTCTTTTTCTGTATTAGTCTTCAAAAATCAAGATGATCTTTTACACTTGAACACATTTCCATTTGAACTAGCCACATTTTCAGTGTTCAAAATCCATGTGCATCTATTACTGGCTCATTTGGACAATACAAGCCTAGCACATACTAGACACACCAAAATTATACCTAAATTATCACTATCACTATTATTGACATGAATAAATATTTAAGATGAAATTGAAAACTTAAATTTATACCAGGGTTCAGACAAAGCCTTGGATTGAAATATTGAAAATCTTGATTCTTCACAGTATTCCCTTTCCTTTGCAAATAAGAATATCCCTGGAGATCTTTCATATAAAATCATTACATTTTCTAAATTCACCAAATGTAGAATACATCAAAATACCAATTATGTCAACCTTGAGGATTTTGATACCATTGAGAGAAACATTTTCAATATTCACAGATTTTTTTATTAATAAGATTTAACATTCCATACATTAAAACTACTTTTTTACTTCCCACCTACACTTTTGCCTTTGTGCTTTTCTGTCACCATAGTTCCTTGATTCCCCTCCGTTCACCACCCATATTATAAAGAAGAAAGGATAAAATAAGAAGTGGAATGGACAATATTGAAAAATGTCCACAGAAGTGTGGGATGGGCCATTTCAATTTGAGAGGCCATCTGCATTTGCTAATAGTCATTTACCAAGTTAGGATCCTGAGTTCCCTTAGGAGCTAGAGATAAGGGCAAGGGCATTTTCTTAATGATAATCTTTCTAAGGGACAGGTCTTAGGTCCTTGAGGAGGACATTCCTGGGTTGTAGAAGATTTACTTTTCAAAGGGCCAGAGAAATGATTTACAAATCTTATAAAGTAAATTTTATGAGAAAAGAGAGCTTATAGTTCCTAAAGCTTATTTACATTTTAATACAGCTGAGGGAACTGTGGAGGACACCTTGGTCTGTGCTCACAGGGCTAGGTACGGGACACACTGTAACAGACATGGTCCCTGATTGTGGGGTAGGAAGGTCAGGATCAGATGTATCTTTTGAGGCAGGGACGTCTGTTCTTAAATGAAAGAGCAGGTACAACTATGACAGAGAATGAGAGAAAGAGCATACCCACTCATGCATGCACCATAGGTCAAAAAAATGAGATCTACTAACCTGGAGACTAAAGTGGAAGCAGAATGTAGATTAAGAACCTAAAAATCTTGTCAGTGATACCAAACTCCTGTAGTCAGACTAAGTACACAAAATAACAGTTTAGCAAGCCAGCTGTAATGCACCACACTGCATTGGGCACTGCAGTAAATTTGAGAGCATTTGCCCAGACTTGTTACAAAGGCAAGGTCTTGGGACCCCCCAGAACCACTGAATCAGAAGCTGCATTTCAACAAGGTCTCCAGGGTTGATAAGAACGTTGAAGTCCGGAAGTCAGACCTCCCCAAACAGTGTTTCTCTTACCACTTGCATTGGTTTTGATCATTTACAATATTTCACCCACATGGCAACAGTCAGACGCGAGGGACTTTGTTTTTCTCACTCTCTAAATATTTGCTTTGACAACAGATTTTCTAAATGAATGAAACCATTTGCCCTATATGTGACCTATGTAAAATTATTTTTTGCAGGTTGGCCCTCATGTCACTCAGGATTAATCACATGTATTTACTTATGAAGGTGAGAATTTCAAATATAGCACAAATCACATTCTGGAACACATTTTCATATTCAGGGGGAAAAGATGAACACATAACCATTACATATTCTTTAAAACAAAGGGAAGAAACAGCAATGGAAAACATATTAATGTGATTTTATGGCTGAGAATTTTAAAACAAGCATCATGGAATGTAAAGTTATAGTTCTCATAGGAATCATAACTGGGCTGTAAGGCAAATATATATTAAGGCATAAATATAAGAGTCTATACAGTAATAGAAAATGCTACAACCAGACGTGCCAGGAGACTAAATTATAATTGACATGGGAATCATAGATTTGGAATTTTACACTGCTTAGAATTTAAATTTTTCTGAAACATTGAAGTAATATAAAGGCATCCAGGCATCACAAGGTAGGAATGATATAAATATGAAGAAGTCATATCAGTAACAAACAGTGACACTTTATTTATATCATCTGGACAATTTAATTAAAGGAATAATCAATTACAAACATTTAAATAAGGGTGTTATATAATACATGCAAAATGAATCACTATAACTGTATATGGAATTACAGGCAATCTAAGTACAGGTAGCACACAAACTCATTAATTATAACTCATAAACTTGGAATTTATGATAATGGAGATGAGGAAAATAATAGACATTAGCAGTGGAAGAGCTCTTTGAGAACACCCAGGTTGTGCAATGTGTGTGTGTGTGTGTGTGTGTGCATGTGTGTGTTGACCAACATGGCCTTAATATCCCCTGAGGTTGATTACACTTTAGACATGTCTTCCCAACTATAGGCTTCTGATCTCTTTTTTCTCAGAGTATTTCTTGCCATTTTGAGATATAAATCTTCTACAACCGAGGACTATTTTTTTCAAGGACCTGTGAGCCATCCATTTGAGATGTCATCATAACAGAGCACTTATCTCCCCAGTCTCTGTAGAAGGGAACAGTCTAATATTCATAAAAACCAATTATCAAGTACAATTATCAAGTACATAGAATCTACTCACATGGTACAGTACCACTAACTTGCCCCAATGCTTGAAATTTCTACAGCCTTTTTATTTATTTATTTTATTTTTTTCAGGGCAATTGAGTTCAATCACTCTCCTCTGCCACCAAGGTTTTGATCCCTATTGAAACAGTCTTAAATAGAGTCTTTATTTTTTAACTATTCAATTTTGTTTAGTACAATTTTTCTTTGATAGTTTAAGAGAGCGTGTGTGTGTGTGTGTGTGTGTGTTTGTGTATGCACACACAAGTGTATGCGTATAGAGGGGCTCTACCTCAAGGTCAAGACTTCCCAATGCCCTCTTCCATGAAACAGTTGTCTTTAGCCCATATTCTATATTGATGTTTTTTCCCAACATCATATTCTAACAAAACTCACCATGTCTTGAAAACATTTAGAAACACTCACTTTAGGAATGTTTTCATTTTTCAGATGAGATAACAAAAACCTCAAAAGAGTAAGAGAATCTCTTAAAAACTCAAGATCTCACTAAGCAGTTCTAGGGCCCTGGGATGCTGCTCCACTGCTCTATAAATATTACTTTTCTATCAAAGAAGACAGTGTGATCTAGGCAATGTAAGAAAAACATGAAGGAATGGTTAACCTACTTAAAAGGACAATCTTCAAATGCCTTAGGAATTTTCATTTGCATACAACCAATTCATATGCAAATTAGGAGTAATCTTTATTCAGGGCCTTAGTTTGGGAACATATTATTAGCCATTAGTTGTGTTGCTTTATTTACTTAAATGCATATTTTCCTGAATTCTGCATGACTATTCAGAGAATTATAAACCTAACACTGAAAAATGTACAGCAAAGACCTAAATAGAGGCCAGAACACCAGTACAAACAGTAGCTGTATCCAATTTGTTTATGTTACTATGAATGATTCCTTTGATTTTTCAGTTAGAAGATGACTTACTACAGATATTTACTTAGGTACCAGAAAGACTGAGACACTTAGTTTTGCAGTCTCACTTCCTCTTTTGTGAAATTGTTGGGGAATGATTCCTAATAGTGTATGTTTCATGAAGAAATGAAAAATAAATTCGAAGAACTGAAATGATATTGTTTAATATGGTCGTGTTAGTATCCAACAACAAAATGAATATCACCATCTTCTTCTTCAGCCTTTATGTGGTATGCCCATGACAATCTGCCTCAATGCTAACAACCATTTTGACAGGAGTTTCAGCTAATGTGCTGTAGTAACCTACAACCAAAGCTTGCAATCTTTGGTTCTTAATTCAGTGTTCAGTTCAATTAAACCACAAAGTGTCAGATGATACAGATTTTCTTTTTCAAGTGTTGTTAATAATATTAATTTGAAGTAAATAGTCATGACCAATTAATTGGGTTGTTATCCTATCACTTATTAATCCTTTTTAATGAAGTGTCTATATTAGATATTAGTAAGCTATTTTATGAGCATGAACAAAAGCAATAACAAAATGTTTTAGGATTAGTCAAGAAAAAAATGGAACAAATAAAATAATGCTGATACTGTTCTCAAATAGAATATCATTTCTTTTTTCAATATTTCAAAGTTCCCAGGAGTCAAGTCAAATGGATGAATCAGGAACAGAAAACAGGCAGGTTAGGGGAGTATTTTTGCTAAGCTTTGTTCTGGAAGACCTTATTAAAATAAAATGACCTGAATTTCCTTCATACTTTCCCTGTTTAAACATTCATTTTCCTTAGGATTGGGAGGGGGATTGCAAATTAAATCAGGGAGAAGTACTGTCATGCTGATGGAAACAAGTTCAATACCAAAGATTTATCTACTTAGACAAATGAAATCAGAGTCAGTAGATGCATCTGAAATGTTCTGATGCCTCTGCAGAAATACAAAAGTTGCGAGTAAATGCAATTTTACTTCAGTAAAATTTGGTGCTGTTGTCTAGAGGCTGATTGTTAAAGGTTACCTTTATCAAATCAGTTTCATGGATTTCATGAAACTATAAAATAGTATTACCAGGTAAAATACAGGGTGGCCAGGAAAAACTGAATATTGGACAAAGAATAATTTTTAATATAAGCATATCCAAAATATTCTGTGCATATGTGTTTATTGATATTATCAACAAAATAAACAGCTTCTAGCATATTATATTTCATCTTTAATATGTTGTTCAATCTAATGGACCAAATGGATTTTCACTTGAGGTACTTTTACCCAATTCATTAAAAAAAAAAAAAGACCAAAAAAATACACAATTCTTTAAATAAGAAAACATGGCTGCCAGTAGTTTTTATATTTACTCAATAGACAACAATCACTTTAATTTTCTATATTAATATATGTAAAAATAGGGGCTTCAGAATCAGCTTATTTTTTAGTTGTTCAGATTGATATAAATTAGGTTGTCTTAGAATTTTCTCCCTAAGTTATCTAAAAATGAAAGTACTTTCTAGACCCTCAAATAATATTTGTACTTCTTATCACTATAAAAATATTTATGTTAACTTTTAAGGACTAAAATAATGAGAGTAAATTTCATAAAATTAAGCTTCATATTGTGGTCATCCAGATGGATTTCAAGAAATTTTTAAAGAAAATATATATCTTAGCAAAGTAAAAAGTGAATTCTGAAATCTCTATTTCACAATAATTAATGAATATTTTATATAATTAACATTTATTTTATAAAAGTATAAATGTATTTATTGAGTTATAAGAAAAACAGTTTATATTTTTTGAAATATTCTATTTGTATATAGAGACTAGAGCACATTCTGTGTAGAACATTCTGTGTATGTTCTGCATGCTAACCAATTGCAGCACTGGAGCTCCTAGAACAGAGCATATTCTTTACCATTACTAAACATTACTTATCTTGATCAGTGTATTAAGATAAATTTGTTAATATTTAAACTAAGTTTATGAATTAGAATATGTGAATAAGGAACCAAAACAGAGTGTAAAACATTCATTTGTTCCTGAATCTTCAATATTTCATTTAGGAAAATTTTCATTTATTAAAAGCCCCCATTAGTATATGTCTGCTGGGGAATACTCTTTCTAAATGGATTTATATAAAAATATATTTATTTCAACATTATTTCTGAAATGTATTTTAAGTGAATTCAAAACTCTGCTTACAGTTTTCTTTCAACACGGTGAAGTTCCATGTGCACTGGAGTTCATTGTCTCTTTTGGGAAGTCAGCTGATAATCTAAGTCTTGTTTTAAAAGTTAAATCTCACCCTCCCCCCATTGGGTTCTTGCAAGATAGTCGATATTCTATAGTTTTATTGTCATAACTTGGATATAGATTATCTATTTTTATACTAGAGGATTATTGGATAGATGTTTTTCATTCATTCTGGAAAATTCTTATTCCTTATCTCTTTCAATATTTCCTCTTCCATATTCCTTTTTCTCCTCTCCTTTTGAGACTCCAGCTAAACCTATTGGATCTTACATCTTTATGCTCTGTGCTCCTATAGTTGATGTTTTTTAATCTTTCTAAGCTTCCTTCTAGCTTTTCCTTTCTCCTGTTGTATATTCTAGTTAATTCTTTGCTCAGCTATTATACCCAGCTATTGAGTTATACATTTTATTTGTTGTATTTTTCCACTCTTGAATTTCTATTGTTTTATTTCAACTTTACTAGATCATTTTTCATAATTCAGTATGTGCCATAAGTTTCAAGTTTGCCATTTATGTCCCCAAATGTTATCTTACAGACAATGTCTGATGATTCTAGCATCTAATGCTCTTGTGTGTCTCTGTATTATTATTTCTCCTAGTTCTTAATCATGGGGTATAATCGGTTCATAGTCTGCTTACCCTCACTTTAAACTGCATATTATATTTGACAGAATATAGAAATAATCTGGAAACAAAGATGATGCCAGCAATGATGCTCTTTATTGTTCTGCAAGCCACTTAGGTCATAATCACTCCAATCTTGATCCAATTCACAAATGGAAATTTTCTTCACTAGCCAACGACATTAAGCTGGTCTGCAGTGTGTTCAAGGCCTATTTATTTCTGGTTCATTCTTACTACAAGAATCCAAGGAAAACTAGGAAGTAATTTACCATGCCCCACAGTTCCCTCTGTCGTTGGTTCGTTTAGTACCATTCCCTCAGAGGTTGGTTCATTTAGTATTAAGAAGCCAGTCTATAAACTCACTTCATCTTTCATCTGTGAATGCCACCAAAGCAAAAATAATTGTGAAAAAGTTGATGTCTCTGATTTCTATCACCTTCTGGACCTAATTTCTATATTTTTAATTTTAATTATTTATTTTGATTTTATTATTGTTTACATTACATTTAAAATTACAAGATTCTAGTATTCTGAAGTTTACTTCAGGTTGAAGTTATATACAAATTATTTGATTTGCCACTTTCAGAGAGGAATTCCTTTTCTACTAAAAGTTAATTAAACTATCAACAAGATATAAAAATATTTCATTGTATTAAGGAAAAAAGTGTTTTTTCCAACATTGTCATGAATTATATAATTAGGTAAATACATAATTTGTTAATTTTTTAACATTTGATTAGATAGTAGAGAGCCAGTAGGATATTTGAAAAAGAGAAAGTATTATTTATTCTAATTAATGTGAAAGCAACCAGAGAAGGAAAAAGTCCCCAACAATCAAGTTATTTTGTGTACTCATAAATTTGTTTTTTATATCAAGAGCAGTGCTCTCAATTTTTCTATTTTGAATAATATATATTATATACAACCAATTATAAAATATCTCAAAATAGCCAAGGCCAAAAGTCATAAGCCATACCATACCAAAATACTGACTTCACATATCCAAAATCATAAATAGAAGTAAAGGGAAAACAAACTAAAAAAACAGACTCTGAGCTCCAACAAGTGAGAGAAAATGCCTTCCATACCAAAGTAATCAGGAGAATAATAAAATCTGGGAAAAAATCTGCATTTCTAATATCTTTCTATGGAGTGTGAATGACAAATAAAATGGTTAGAAATTATATTTTTGTGGAGAGATTGTTTGGCTGTAAATTAGAAGCTGTTGTTTAATCCCAGTTAACTACTGGTTACATGAACACACAATACCTACTTCTGTGTGTCCTCATTGGTAAAATAAGCATTGCAACAGCTTCTTTCCAAAACTCATTTCAATGCTCACATTTTATGATGTATACGTAAAGCTGTACTTTGTAATTTTGAAATTTTTATTCAATAAAAATTATACAAGTCCATGCAAACACAAGTAAAAGAAAATGAATGTTTTTAATGCACAAGTAATACCTCTGACAAACTGAACAAAGGCAAAACTCACCCAACTCCATAAGGCAAAAAACACACTTCTAAAAGAGGTCAATTTCAAACCACGTTATTAAACTAATGAAAACTACGGTTAGCATATACTTACAAAAAAAAAAATGTTCATTACAGTTCAAACCTAAATTTTGCCCTCTGAGCAGGTGGAATAGAATCAGTGGATATTTTTATAATATCTTTTAAGTTTACATCAATGAAATAACAATTTTATATTTGAAGATTTCTAATTGATTTGAACATAAAATAAGTGTTTGATCAAAGAAGTGCAAAAATACAAAAGATAAGAAAGACAGCAATTTAGTTTTCTGATATGAACTGCACACAGATATCTTGGAGCACTTCAAAAACTAAATGAAAAAAAAACATGTCAAAAACAAAACTCTGAGCAATAAAGTCATGAACTAACTAGGCCAAGAGATTGACTGAGTCACAATAAGTAAACAAGGACACAGGTGTACTTTGTAGAGCTGTTTGAGAAATGGAAAATTAGCTTACTCTGCTTCAGAGAAAAAAACCTCAGATGTTCATATGTTATTTTGTAAATAGAAATACCTGGAGAATGATTCAACAGCATGGTTGATTCAAGGAACTTCCGGTTTTGTAAGAAAGCTTTGAAAACATCCCTGGCTTGTATCATCACTTTATTGTGCTCTCTCCTTTTCTTGAGCTTTGGAAGATGTTCACCTCATATTTACATGTCTTATCTCATTTCCTATGTCAGTTCCCTCATTTGTACAACATTGACAGTAACACCTCTGATGGAGTTATTGCACATGCTAAAATCTATAAAATAAATTCAAGCCTATTTAAATTGGGTAGAAACACATTAATGTGGACTGTTACTGTTTTCTCCTTGGCATGCATTTAAACAAATGCAAGCCCTCATCACCATAGTAACCTGCCCACTATTAGAAAAAAGTTAAAAATGTCAATGAGGAAGGCACAAATGCTGACCTTGAACCAAAATGTTTTGTTCTATCTTTTTACAACAATAAAAACTGTTTCTATATCCATCTTTATCTGCTGATCGATTATCAAGTGAATCAATTAACACAACACTTGACATCCTCTCTTGATTTCTGACTACTCCTTTTCATTTTCCTTTTCTTGCTTCTTTCCCTTTTCTTGTATCTATATATTCTACTGTGGTTATCCTGAAATGCTTTCCCCTTTATCAACTACCTCTTAAAAATCATGATCATAGAACTGAGGTTGTAACTCAGTGGTGGAGTGCTTATCTAGCATGTGTGAGGCACTGGATTCAAACCTCAGCAACACATATAAATAGATAAATTAAACAAAGGTATTGCGTCCATCTACAACTAAAAAAAATTTAAAAACAAAAAAATCATGATCATAGCAAAATCATTATCTAAGTTTTAACTGTTATCATCAAATGGACAAATCCCCAAATGGTATCTCATCCCTCCTTCTGACTCGAGACCTACTAATACCACAGAGGGAATCTCTCAATTTGGACTGTTCCCTCCTGAATCAGAGAAAAGTGCCCCAAATTAACTATTCTTTCTCTTCCTGATAATCTCTACTGTACTCTCATTATTCTGCAAATGGAAACATGACTTTCCAGTGAGCCTTCTCAGACATCTTCTATTTCATTTCATGCTTGCATTTTGCTTCATTTTTGATGTCCCATTTCTCTGAAAACCTTCTTGCAGGTTTCTCTGAAATTTCAATTAAACTGAATTTTTATTTGACCAATCCCTCTCACTCTACCTCAAGATCCCAAGGTCTTGTTATGGGCTATTTTTAAAGCCAACTGGATCACCACTCAAAACAGAAGTGAGACTAACACGTTCTCTAAAACTCTCATATGAGAGGTGAGTAGAGAGAAGCTTAGTCACAACTGTGCTTACTGATGTGTGGAGCAGGAGGCAGGGGAAAGACCAAGGGCGGCTGTGAAGGACTTGGTCAGCATCCAGACTTGCCCTGGGGGTTGCTGACATTCAGAAGATAAGACTTGGAAAAATGTGGCAGAAGAAATATGGGAAAAATATGGGTTTTTAAAAATCACTCAGTTGGGGGTTTAAAACTGTTTCTTGTGATTCCTGTGCTAATACAACACATTTATTATGGATAACACAAGCACATGTGAGTCCAAAATGCTAGCAATTTTGAAGGCCAGGCTTTCCCTCACCATGTTCAATGCTCAGTGCACATGCTGCTCACTTAAAGCACCGCTTTTATCAGATCTCACTTTTGCTCAGATGTCTACTATTATATTCTATTAAAATTTCAAACATGTTTGAAATCCTCTGATGACTTTCCAGGACTTCTATTATCAGACTCACAATTTTCATCCATTTTTTTCCCCTAGTTCTCTTCACAAACTAGTTTCCAATAATTAAACTGTCTCATTGCCTTCCAACTATACCTAACTTCTTCCAGCCCTGACAGCATTCATGATTTTCCCTGAGGCTGGAAACATCTCTTCCAGGTAAGAAAATTTCTAAGTGTACCTCATGTTATTGCAAGAGCTGTACTTATTCCACAAGGTTATATTTACCTTCTGTAGTCATTTCCCTATCTCTAATTCCACAGTAGTACTTAAGGACATGTTGAACAGATAATATGATTAATTAAGAGTACAAAACACTTTGATATACATAGTATCAAATAGTCATTTTGATGAATTGCTCTCCTTAGTTTGGTGGTAATCCTACTAAATTGACTAAAACAACTGGTAAAGGGACTATGCTCTGGTCACAGTATTATCTTGTCTTTAGTTTATCCGATTCTGACAATGTTACCAAGGGTCATTAAACCAAACATATTTTCAAGCATATTCTGTAATGTCACAATTCCTTGTGTGCCTTATCGATGACATATTCTTGCTGCATGTGCACAGATAAAAATAGCAACGTCAGACACAACAACTGTCAGATTTGATGCCTGGGGCATGATTTTTGATAAAAACAGCTGTGGATGCTAAATTGAGGTTTCCCATGTACTCTTTGCTCCCACCTCTCAAGAAAACCACCCATTGATAGACTCTATATTTTTGTGCCTCACATCTGTATTTGGATGCAAAGAAGACAAATAATTCAATAACTATATAGCATGGGAAGGGGGGAGGAAAAACACCTGTCAAAGTAGAATTTTCAGCCACATCAGAAAATATAGCACTCTGCTCTTACTGACAAGGTCCTTTGAACACGTGGGAGAGGATTGAATCTCTTCAGGAGATCATTGTTATATTCCATTTATAAAGTTGTTTCTGCAACTAAAGGGTCTTTAATTTCAATCTAAAAACCTCACAATTTGAAGACTTTATATTCCCCATCTTTTACTCTCTGGTTCATGAATTTCAGGGGTAAGCAACCTTTTTCTGACAATGGCTAAAAGTAAGTATTTTAGGTTTTGTGAACCATAAGGTCTCTGCCTCAACCACTTAACACTGTAGCAAAGGCAGTCACAGACAATTTATGAATGTATGGGTGTGGCTCTGTTCCAACAAAACTGTATTTAGATGGAGCAAGAAGATGGTGGAAGGGAGGTAGGCGGCCAGTCCCAATCTCTTCAAGACACAGAAAGGAGGCAACATTGGAAAAGCAGTATTGAGAGGTGAGTGACAAAATAAATGCTCAAGATTCAATATTACAAAGTCTGAGACCTGCTGAGATTTGAAGATAGGTTATCAGAGTAGTAAACAGGCTCAGAGATCCTCACCCCAACCCAACCCCCAGTATGGAAAGTAGGGGGCAAACCGAGAGAAAGAGCAAAAAACCCCTTAAGCTCACCCACTTGAAAACATTTGGAAAGAGACAAAATTTAAAGCATTACAGTAACAGAAAGGTCCTTAAAACAGAGCAAACAACTTAAAATCAAATCATGAAAAGTGAGCCAGGGTTCCACAACCATACTATGGAGACCTCAGTCAACCAGTCACCCCTTTAAATTGACATGGTGTCTTCCCATACCCAGACAGCTGCAAATTAAACCATAGGGAAGTCCACTGCAGTGGGACCTCTTTATAATCTGGTCAGAAATAACTTTTTAAAGGACCACTACTAGCCCCAAATAGCCGAAAATCCCTGTTTCTCCCCCTCACTGTGAATAAGGATAATAGGCTACAGGGGAACTGTGTAGGAAACTGAGCCTAACCCTGATCAGCCTCCATGACCCAGGCAAGGTCAGAAAACTATATGCAGCATCCACTCAACTCACACAGAGATAGCAATGAGGCAGATTTGAATTTGAACAGAGGAAAGTGGATTCACCAGGCCCTGACCACTGACACTGGGGGTAAGGGAGTAAACCAAGGGAAGCCTAGGGATGGTCCCTGAAATTGCAGGGCCCTGCTAGAGGGAAGCTGCCTGAATATCCAGTGACATGGAGACCTGGTTCCTGCAGCAGCTGTAAACAGAAGGATCCTAGGATAAGTTGCCTGAACACTTTTTCAGGAAATTTAAGCTAAAGGGAGATCAGTTAAGGCAAAATATTGCCAGAACCAAGGCTATAGGAAGACTAAACTGCACCCAGCCTTAACTGGTGCCCAGTCTGACCCCTAATCACAACTGGCAAGTGGAAGGGCATTGTTTGGATCAACACTGAATATTCATAACCTGGAGCAATAGAAACTAGAGTCAGGGTGAACTACCTGAGTCCTTCACTACAGAACACCAGGAAGTTAAGACTGCTGGGAGAGTACTTCTGAATCACATCACACCAATGAAAAACCAACGACCAGAGTTCTTGTATGCACACACTGCCACCAGGACCTTCACCAGCATGCAAAGAATCCTGTAAAGGGGAAATAGATACATAGTGACCCACAGCAATCACTGGAACACTCCAGAATCTGCATCTTTAACTCCTGCGTACAATAGAAACAGCCAAGCCATAACACTACACCCTTCAAGCAATCAGCTGCAGGCCCCTGAGCTGACAAACTAGAAGCTGCTGGTAGGAGGTTTATAGCAACTAGAGAATTGGCCGTTGTGTCCCTGCAACTCTGGAGAGACCATAGCCAAAAACTGATGGACATATGCTAAACGTCCAAACCCAAATGAAAGCAAACCAAGGTACAAGAATCTTATTTACCTTGACATGGTTTACTACAAACAACTGAAATGTCAACTTTGATCACATAATTAATTTTTTAACTTGAATGATAGTAGTTACCCCAATAGCAAGCATTTTATCTTCAACCATTTTGAATGTATTTCTTCTAATAGTTTAAAGTATTAATTGGAATCAAGCTTCCTATCTTTCTTTTAGTAGCCCTAGTTTACACTTCCTTCTTTTATACCCTATTCATCCTCTTGCATTATCTGCTACTACCACAAATACCCACCATTCATTTATTTCTCCTTTCTACCTTGATGGAAATTGTTATTTTATATCTTTTTTCTCTCTCTCTCTCTCTTTCTTTCCCTTTCTCTCCCCCCCTTTCCTTTCCTTTCCTTTCTTTTCCTTTCCTTTCCTTTCCTTTCCTTTTTTCTTGGTCAATCTTTCTTCCTGCCCCCTTTTTGCTCTCATTTAAGGTTATAGTAGATTTACTAAATTTGAAAACTAATTTTTCTATGTATTCTGAAACTTTATTTCAAGTTCATACTTGGATTTAAGGAACCATGGAGTATAACAGTAACAAGTTTTGTTTCTTATAAGGTTTCCTAGAATGAGGCTTGGCCCTGTAGTGATTAGAGAAAACAGGATTGAATGACATCTCTTAAAGTGATGATGATATTGGGCTCAACAGAGGTCACACATGACTTAAAATTATTATCTGGATATTCACCCAACCCAGAAATTTTAAGAGAAAGAAGTTCACAAAGTATCCCTTTACTTAAAAAGAGAAATAACTATATCAATAGAAGGTAAGATATACAAACAATATGAAGAACCAAGGAATAAAATCCTAAAGAGCCCATAATGCTTCAACAACTGAGTTCATTGGCACCACAGTGGAGAAAATGTCAGAAAAGAATTTTGGAAAGTTCAAAGTTAAACTGTTCTATGAACTAAAAGAAGATGTAAGAAGGGAAATCAGAGAGAAAATATAGGAAGTGAAATATCTCTTGAATAAAGAAATAGAGATTCTGAAAAATAACTATTGAAAATCCTGGATAAAAGACTCAATAAACCAAATTAAAATTCAATAGAAAGCATCACTAACAGTTTAAACTACTCTGAGGATAGATTTTCAGGCCCAAAGACAAAGTATATAATCTTTCAAATAAAGTTGACCATAAAGAAAAGATGTTCAAATAAAGTTGACCATAAAGAAAAGAAAAGATACCATGAGCAGAATAATATTCAAGAAATCTTGGATAACATTGAAAGACAATATTTAAGATTCACTGGGATAGATAAAGGCACTGAAATACAATCTAAAGGAATAAATAATCTTTATAATGAAATATCAAAAAATTCCCAAACCTTAAGAATGAGATGGAAATTCAAATAAAGCAGGCATTTAGAAATTCATATATACAAAAATCACAATATATTCACTCTCAGACACATTATAATGAAAATTCTAAATATACTTAATAAGGATAGAATTTTGAAATCTGCAAAAGAAAAGTGTCTTGTAACATTTAGAGGTAAACCAGTCTGCTTTTTAATTGATTTCTCAAACTAGACCCTAAAAGTCTGGAGGACTTGGAATAACATAGACCAAGCTCTGAAAGAGAATGGATGCCAAACAGGAATACTGTATCCTGGAAAATTAAGCTTCAGAATTGAAGATGAAATACAAACCTTACATGATACACAAAATTCACAAGTCAAAAGTGTGCATTACAAAATATATTCAATAAAATATTTTATGAAAAAGAAAAAATATAAAAATGAAATCAAACAAGGGGAAATTAAATGAAAAGAATATTCAATTAAAAGAGGATTAAGCCTGTTTCCAATATTGGAAATAAATCAACATGGCAAGAAATAATAATCATCTCTCCATAATAACATTGAATGAAACAGTCTAAACTCTTCAATCAAAAGACAGAGGTTGGAAAATTGGATTAAAAAACAATATGCCCCAAAACACTGCTTGCAAGAGACTCATCTCACAGGCAAAGATATCCACAGATTGACGATGAATGGATGGAGGAAAAACTTACCATTCACATGGGACTTATAAACAAGCAGGGGCACCTATTATCATATTAGATAAAGGAGACTTCAAGCCAAGATTAATCAGAAAAGATAAAGAATGTCACTCCATACTTCTTAAAGGAATCATACACCAATAAAATATACTGATCAAAAATATTTACTGATAAAACAATGGAGCATCTATTTACATCAATAAACACTACTCAATATTAAGAATCAAACAGACTACAATATAATACTGGGTGACTTTAACATAATTCTCTCACCATTGGATAGATCATCCAAACATAAACTAAAGCATCTACAGAACTAAAAATTATAATTAATAATATGGACCTAACAGACATCTATAGAATAGTCCATCCATCAATGAGTGAATTCACTTTCTTCTCAACAGCACATGGAACATTATCTAAACTATACCATATTTGAGTAACAAAGCAAATGTCAGCCAATACAAAAATACATATAATACCTTGCACTCCATCAGATCATAATGGAATGAAATTATAAACCAATTATAAGATAAACAAAAACCACTCTAAAAACTTGAGATAATATAATACACTTTGAATGATGAAAGGATAACAGAAAAACTCAGGGGGGGAATTAAAAATTTTAGAATAAAATGAAAGTCATGACGCAACATAAACTGAGACAGTATAAGGGAAGTTGTAAAAGGAAAATTCATAGCACTGAGTTCACACATTAAAAGAATATAAAGATACCAAATATATCATAGCATTATATCTCAAGGCACTAGAAAAAGAAGAAAAAGGCAACACCTATGTCAGCAGAAAACAGGAAATAATTAAAATCAAAGCCAAAAGCAATGAAATTGAGAATAAAAGATTACAAATGATAAAAAACACAGGGTTGGTTTTTTTGAAAGGATAAAAAAAAAAAAAAAATCGATAAACCCTTAGCCAAAATAACCAAAGATGGAAAAACCCAAATTAACAAAATCTTAGATTAAAAAGGAAATATCACCACAGACACTACTGAAATACAGAGGATCATCAGAAACCATTTTGAAAATTTATACCTAATGAGCTAGAAATTCTTTAAGATATTGACAAATTCCTAGAGACCTATGATCTACCAAATTGAACCAGGATGACATAGAAAACTTAAACAGATCAATTTCAAGTAATGAAATTGAAGCAGCAATAAAAAGCCTTCCAAAAAAGAAAGACTCAGGACCAGATAGTCTCAGATGCGTTCTACCAGACCTTTAAAGATGAACTAATACAAATCATTCTCAAATTATTCCATAGACTAGAAAATGAGGGAACACTACCAAACTCATCCTATGAAGCCATTATTACCCTGCTACCAAAACCAGACAAAGACACATCAAGGAAATAATACATCAGATCAATATCCTTGATAAACCTAGATGTAGAAATTCTTAATAAAGTATTGGCATACCACATACAAAAACACATTTAAAAAGACATTGCACTATCATAAACTCAGTTTCTTCTCATAGATGCAAGGTTGGATCAACATTATAGATATCAAAAAATGTAAATGTAATTCACCACAAAACTAATATAAGGACAAGGTGCAGAAGTACAGCACCCATTCATATTTAAAATACTAAAAAAACTGAGGATAAAAGGAACTGACCTCAACATTGTAAAGGCAATATATGACAAATGCAATGCCAACATTATTCTGAATGGAGACAAACAAAGCATTTCCTCTAAAATAAGAAAAGGATGCCCACTTGCTCACATCTTGTGTGCATGAGAGAATGGGTACCCATTTGAGGGATGGGCTGGCTGCAAGTCAAAAACTTATTATTTAAATGTCTTATATCAGAAAATAAAGACAAAAAGGCAAAAATTTTTTAAAGCAGGGGCATGTCGATTGAGCTGACTAGAGGGGTCTGGCTTCTAACAAAGAAAAAGTCCATGCTGGCTTTATTTATAGTGGTACAGATCAAAGGCGATTGGTAGGAATAAGGTTTCAGTTTGAGAGGAGTCTTTTGGTGCTTGCTTCTCAGTGTGGCAGGGGTCTTGCAGCAAACAGGTTATTTGGTATTTGGCAAGCTATGCCCATCTCCAAGAGGCTGTTTGATCCTAAGGCTATGAGCTGAGACAAGGGCAAGCATGATCCAAGCATTTTTCCAACTGATAGATTTCACCAAGGAGTTCCCAAAAGAGCAGCTTCCCTGCCTTAATGGCTTGAACAAATCCATAATTTATTTATTTTTTATATGTACATATATAAGTAAATATATACATATATATCTTCTCCAACACCCACTTTCACCACTTCTATTCATCATTGTCCTTTAAACCTTAGCCAGAGCAATCAGGTAAGAGAAGAAAATTAAAGGGATGTAAATAGGAAAAGAAGAGCTCTTTGCTGATGACAAAATTCTGCAATTAGAAAACCCAAAAATCTCCACCAGAAAACTTGGAGAGCTCATAAATAAATTCAGCAAAGTAATAGGATACAAAGTCAACACTCATAATTCAATCCAGTTTCTATAATCTAATGATGAATCTATTGAAAAACAAATAGGAAAACTACCCCTTCACAATAGCCTCAAAAAATACAATACTTAGGAATCAATCTAACAGAAGGGCTTAATAACCTCTACAATGAAAATTATAGACAACTCAAGAAAGAAATTGAAGAACTTAGCAGTTGGAAAAACCTCTCTGATCCTGGACAGGCAGAATTAATATTGTCAAAATGGCCATACTACTGCTAAAAGTACCATACAGATTCAATGCAGTTCCCATCAAAATTCCAGTGATGTTCTTCATAGAAATAGAAAACAGTCATGAAATTCATTTGTAAAAATAAGATACCCAGAATGGCCAAAGCAATCCTTAGCAATAAAAACAAAGCAGGAGGCATCACAGTACTGCTCCTCAAATTATACTATCATGCTATAGTAACAAAAACATCATGGTATTGGCACCAAAACAGGCATGAAGATTAATGGAAAGAAAACACAGACTCAAAACCACATCTATACAGCTATCTTGTATTAGACAAAAACACACTGTGGAGAAAATATAGCCTTTTAAACAAAATTGTGCTGGGACAACTGAAAAATTCTTATGTAGTAGAATAAAATTTAACTCCTATCTCTAACCCTGCACAAAAGTCAACTCAAAGTGGATCAAAAACATAGGAACTCTACCAGAAACCCTGCATCTCTAGAAGAAAATGTAGACTCAATGTTCCAACATGTTGGCTCATGAACTGACTTCCTTAACAAGACTCCTAAAGTGTAAGAAGTAAATTTTTAAAAAATCGATAATTGGGATTGTATCAACTTACAAAGCTTCTTCACAGCAAAGGAAACAAGAACGTGAAGAGAGCGCTCATAAAATGGAAGAAATTCTTTTTCACTTGTCCCCAGCTAGGTCATTAATCTCTAGGATACACAAAGGATTCAACAAACTTCACACCAAAAATACAAATAACCCAATCAATGAATGGGCAAAGAAAAGAAATAGACACTTGTCAAAAGAATAGAAATGTTGAACAAATAAAAGAAAAAATGTGCAACATCTCCAGCAATCGGGGAAATACAAATTAAAAGTATGTTAAGATTTCATCTCACTCGAGTCAGAATGGCAATGTTCATGAATACAAGTAACAATAAATGTTGGCAAGGATGTGGGGAAAAAGGTCTACTGAAACATTGTTAGTGGCACTAAGAATTAGTGCACTCTGGAAAGCAGTCTGGAGATTTCTCAAAAAACTAGGAAAGATACCATCATATGACTCACCCATCTCACTCCCCAGTATATATCCAAGAGGTTTTAAATCAACATACTACAGTGACACAGCCATATCAGTGTTTATAGCAGCACAATTCACAATATCCAAGTTATGAAGTCAACCTAGGAGCCCTTCAACAGATGAATGGATAAAGAAAAAGTGGCATATATATAAAATGGAGTATTTCTCAACCATAAAGAAGAATGACTCTATGACATTTGTTGGTGAATGGATGGAACTGGAGATTATCAAAGCTAAGAAAAATAAGCCGATCCTAAAACACAAAAGATTCAACCTTTTCTCTGACATATGAAAGGTAATCCAAAATAAACAGGAAGGGGGTCACAAAAAAACAGATGAAAGATCCATGAAGCAGATGATGGGGAATGAAGGGACAGGAGGACAGATTAGATAGAGAAAGATAGTGAAATGAATCTGACCTAACTTTCTTTTATACATATATGAATATACCACAGTGTATGTCACCATCATGTATATCCACAAAACACTAACTAAAAATAAACAAGTAAATAGCAGAAAGATCCGTAAAGTAGAGTGAAAGGAATGGGGTAGGGAGGAGAGGAAGGAAAGGGAAAGTACTAGGGACTGAATTAGAGCAAATTATATTCCATGCTTTTATCTTTATGTCAAAATGAACCCTAATGTTACGAATAACTAAAAAGAACCAATAAAAAAGTAGACAAAAAAATGCAACTTGCAAAATAAAAAGAGCTTAGACACGAAGAATGAAATGAGATTATGGAATAATGTTTTCTTTTTGTAACCTTAATTTCTCTATAAAAGCTGACATCTTTAAAAAAGAAAAAAAGTTGAGAGACCACATCTAGGGATGACCTTTTTGCTGGTAGAGTCATGAGACAGTGCAATCACCACATGGCAAGAGACAGGGACTGAGCAGAGACTTAGCCAAGCTGCTCCAACATCAAATCCCCTCCAATTGATCAATCATACAAAGGGTTTAATCTATTAATGACGGAAGAGCCATTCAATTATGTTTCCCAAGTCAATGATGTTCCTCTCCGAATCTTTATGTAGTTGCTTTTGTATTATTTTTACTATGCAGAATATTAGGAAAATTGCTGTTGCACTGAAAACTATACAGAATACAAAGTTCAGGCAAAACCAAGTCATAAAAATTATAAAACAACAAAAAAAGCAAAAATGTGTATGACAATACACATTGAATTTCATATAACTTTTGCATCACAAAGTAGTCTTCCTTTGATTTTATAATAGTTTAAAATGTGGAAACATTTTATGCCCACCAACTGCTAAAAGAAGGCAGTGAGAGCCAGGTATGGTGGTGCACACCTATAATTGCAGCTACTCAGAAGGCTGAGGGGCAGGCGGATTGCAAGTACCAGGCAGGCCTAGTCGATTTAGTGAGACTGACTATTATTTCCAAACACTGACATATGTGAGCTTAACACTTGTCAATTGTTTGCCATCAAATGGAGAGCTCTAAAAGGGCGCCACCACCATATACACTTGAAAAGCTAAGAAAAGAGCTATCCCTTTCTAACACAAAAGTGGCTTTCTCTCCCTCTCTAAGCACACTTCAATCATGTTTTTGCTTATCTAGGTATCGTAAGTTAAAAAGACAAAGCAGTCACCAGCAACTGTGGTACTTTTAATTTCTTTATTTGAGAATATCCTATTTTTATGATACTGAAATTACAAATGTGAAATTTGGTACACTTCTGAAATTTTGATGTGGCTGAATGCTAAGTCCCAGTGGATTCAGTGTCAGGTCCAGTGCAGTATGGAACCATGTTGGCCTGTATTCTCATGACTTCTATTAGATACTCAATCAAGAGAATTGGATCTTGAGTACTTTAAGTTAGTATTCACTTATAAATATATCATTTAATGCCATGTTCTATGATAGTTCATAAACTAAAGTGCTCACTAAGTAGACTTTGACCCACTCAACAAGTTCCTGAAGGGGATGATGATAGAAGGTTTGTTGTGATACAGATCTAGCAAGTATATTCAATTTTCTGCAGATAGCAGGCAACCACTAAAATGTTTTTCTTATTTTGTTTCTTCTTCTGCTTTTTTGTGGAGATGCTTTTAATTTCTAGTTTATTTTGTTCCCTGATGTCTAAATAAAGAGTAATACAATTATATTTTCTCTTTGTAACTTGATTTAAAGTAGATGAAATCATAGCCTGCCTCCCAGAAATATCTAATTGGATATGCAGATTAACCTGGGCAGTCAACACAGCAGTGGCTAGACAGTGTTTTTCAGATCCATTTGGTCTAACGTTCTGCTTCTGACTGGTTTACTAAACATGGCAATGCAGTGGAACATTATCATGATTTTCAAACTGGAGTTCATGTACCACCATCTTGAGTTTCCTGGAGGAAATGTAAAACAGCAGAACAAATATACCCATCTCGCTGGACCTCTCATTTTATTCAAAGTCCTGTGACATTTTGCACACTTAATTTGTATAAATAGACTTTAAGAAGAAATCCAATTCTCATAGATTTCAAAATTAAAAGCAAAAAATTGTCATACAAATGGTCAAATCATCTACCTTCTGGTAGATCAAGGTAACATCACTTTACAATGCTATTGGTTGTTTTGGGTAGGAAAGCTTAGGCAGAGGTATGCATGCTCCTGACACCTTCATGACAAAAAGTATTGCTATGATGGCACAATTTAGTCATCACTTACAGAAAGACTAAAAGCTTACAGAAAGACTAAAAGTGCACCTTGTCCTCTGGCTCCCCTGTCCTTCAAATACACCAAAGGGCAGCATGAATAAATGGACTCCTCAACTTCCAGGCACACACTATCTCTTCAGCACAGGTCCCAATGTTTAAAAGCCATAGGATCTCAGAGTCCACAGGGCTGAGTGCTCCTCCCGAATCTTTCCAAGTTGATATGTGATGTCAGTCAAATTTTCTGTGCCACTTTTTCCTCCCTTCTCTAAAGGGATTTTAACCAAAATATTAAATAAAATAAAAGTAAACTGCAAAATAGGAAACAATGCTTTATGAATACTGAGGCTAGGGAAAAAAGAAACCTATTAGACACATAGAGTCCAATAGTGAGGTAAGGAAGAGGACAAGGATAATATTTTCTCTCCCCAGCCCTCTCCAACCTTTTCTGTTAAGAGAAAATTGAGTTAATCACCCTCTTAACTCTGAGAATAACAAAGAAATGCTTCACTTCATTAGGATAAAACATTTTCAATCACAGAAGTTATCAGAAAAGGCAAAAGTTGAACTGGCTTTTACCCTACTAAAAAGTTTTGTCTTTTCCTATTTCCTTCCTTTTTCTTTAGCAAAATTAGAGAATGACAGAGGTGGAAAAAGTAGGAAGAGAACTAGGAAAATAGTCACAACTGGTTTCCCATATTTATTTCCAGTTGATTTTACATCCAACTATGTTGTTTGTTGATATTCTGTTGGTAATAGGTGTGAGCTGCATACGTCTCTTGGTTTTATTAACATTTTTATATAGAGACAAGAGAAGTTGATGAAAAATAGCTGCAATGATCTGAGTAATCTTTTCATTACATTCTCAAACTTTTCACCTTTTCACCCTCATGAAAAATGAAAAATGCTACCAGTGTCATTATAAAAACACTACTGAAGTGTGAGTCATTCCTAGGGAAAATTAATTTACCATATCATTGTAAGGGTTTTCTGTGTTATTATAGGTAGGAATGTCAATAAAGACTTTCAGAGGAGTAGAAATTGAGGTAGGTCTACGTGTTAGCTCTCTATTACTGTAACAAATGCATGAAATAACTTAGAGAAAGGGCTATTTTGACAAAATATCAGCAAACATAGTTGAATCATATGTAAAATCAAAATGCCACCCAAATTAATCTATTCTAGGTACTTGTAAATATTTGTTTCTCTTTTATTTGGATTTGCTCTACTCTAGTTTGAAAGACAATCATCAACCTCCTAATTTATTTCCTGAGTGAGCAATTCAATCCACATATTTCACTGGCACTATTCCTAAGATTCTCAAGTAAATACCTAATCATGTCCCTACCTATGTTTCTTATGTGCCATTATTTCATATAACATAAACTCTCAATATATTAGCAATGGATGCAAGACTCTTAATACTACACCATCTACTTTGTATTTCCAAACTAAGCTCTTCCTATTTTTACATATTTCAAAGATTTTGAAATTCTCTCTATTCCTCAAATATTGAAGACCCTGTCATAAGCCTGGATCTTTACACATATATTGTATTTTACCTAGATTTCCCATTCATCCTCCTAGACTTCTATAGTTTAGATCTTAACTGTCCCCCAAAGATCCATGTGTTAAAGGCTTAGTCCCACACTTGGTGCTGTTGGGAGCCCGTAAGAGATGGAGCCTAGTAGGAGGTCTTCTGGTTATTGGGGACATGTCTTTGAAATGGACAGCAGGACTCAAATCTCTCTCTCATTTGCATCCCAGCCATGAGGTTAGCATCTGTGCTTTTCCATGCATTCTGTGTAATGATGTACTGCCTTATCACAGGCTCAAAAGCAACAAGGCCAAATGACCATGGAGAGAAACCTCTAAAATCTTGAGCCAAAATAAACTTTTTCTCTTTATGAGTTATCTCTTGTATTTGTTACAGTAATAGAAAGCTAACAAATACATAGACTTAGCTCAGTATCAACCCCTCTGAAGGTCTCTATTGACACTACCACCTGTATCAACAAAGGAAGTCCCTATGATGTATGGTAAATTAATTTTCCTCCAGGAATGACTCACAGTTCAGTATTGTTTCTATAATGATACTGTTCACAAGATGAAAAAATAAATGCAATATATAATACTCTAGAAACAAATACCAATACAACTCCAAATGGAATTTTGATATTACAATGTCTTAGTTTTTCAGTCATCTAATTAAAGTTACATAGATGTTTCCTTTTATCTTTCTAAACATTGGACATTTAATCCAAAAATATCAATGTACTTTCAATACATTAAGTTTTCCTACATGGCTGTAAGGTTCTCACAGTACTTTATAACTGTGGACCAAATTAAGTGTTGGTGATTTATCTAAAGCTACACAAGAATTCCACTATCAGAGATGTGAAGTAAAAAAGAACCTAGATTCTCCCAAGTCCTATAGTGGCAAAAAATTGGTATCTAACCCAGCTCTTTGTAGTGACTTCCACAAATATTATTTCCAAGAGTTTGTAGGTATTGCAAACGCCTTTGCAAAGATTTTCTTAAAACAAAGGAAAGAAAGAGAAATGTTAGAGCTAGAAGTCAGTGAAACAAACATGATATCCACCAAAGTGAGCCTTTCTGCTTTTTGTGTCCAATCTCATGAAATGTAAGTCCCTTGTCCTTCCTGCACCCTGTCTGTCTCCTATAAATGTAGTAGCATCTCAGTATGTCATCCCATTAATTCCTCATATAATTGTTTAATGGAATTTTGTCATATTGACTTAATTACCTTCTTCACTGTCCCTTGGAGACTTCATAAATATGGGATGCTTTTGAAATAAAAAAATTAATTAGGTTTTGAAATTACATGAAAAAAAATGATGACCCAGGATATTCACAAAGCTTTTAAAATAATGTATGCTGCTGCATTCTTTATTTGTACTTTTGTTTTCACTCCTGTCCTGTGGCTGGAAGGGCTATATTCCTTCTGTTACTTCTTTCAAGAATAGATCATCACCTTCTATTCTTCCAGAAATAGAATATGAATAATCCTCAGAAAAATGTTTTTGGGATTTGGGCTTATTTTAATATTAACCTTGAAAAAAGTTATAGTTTCTAAAGGGAAATGCAGAAAATATTTTTCCTTTTCTCTATAATGTCAAATTGATATTCTTCAGCAAATCCTATCATTTTTATCTTGATTAGAAATACAGGTACTTCTGTTTCCTATTAATGTTTCTCTTCCTAGCAGTTCTGTCAGTTCTGCCCTACTTAAGAAACATCACTGACTCCTTGCCATTAAACAGCTATCAAAATATATTGGTTTGTATTAGTTATTGTTATAATGGCTTATTGGTTTGACTAGATTTAAAATCCCTTGAGTGAAGGGATCTTGAACATTCATCTTCATATTCCTAAAATGATTGTGCCTTCACAGTGTGTTCTCAAAATGTTTGTCAAATAATATTTTAAAAAGAATATTATATACAACACAATGAGTGCTTAATGAAAATGGTGCCAAAACTTTTGTGTTAAAATAAGAAAATAGCTGATAATAGTGTAAAACTTCATAACTATCCTCCTAGTATAATACCGACCAGCCTCAGTAGAATATGAAAACTATGTAAATATGCAAAGGAGACTTTGGCATGGCCAGGGTACATCTGCCCAATAGGAAGAATTTCTTTGAGAGGGCGGAAGTCAGACTGGCCTGCTCCTTTACTCTGAGCCCCACAGGTCTGCAAACCAATCAGGGCCTGCCAATCACCAGGGAAGTCACCACTCCTGTGCTCAAACTTCAGTTATTACCTGCCAGCTTCAATGCGCTCAACAACACTCTAGTGACTGAGTTAATGGTTCTCCAAAAAGTGTACAACTTGTCTCATCTGATTGTTAGGATCAGCCCCATTATGTTTTATTTGAAGTTTTGGTTCCTTCTCTTTTTATTCTCTCATAAATGAAAACGCTGGGTCAGTTAAATTCAATTTAAACATTTCTACAATAATTTCAAAACAAACTTTAAAAAATTCCCCAAAACTTTCATTCCCACTCTTCTATCCACAGATTCACCAATTTCAGACACATCTCCTGTTTGGAATATCTAGTTCACCAAAACCCAAATGCAGCAAGATACCGATAATGCCACAGGGGCATGAGACACTGCCTGTAATCCCAGAGATTTGGAAGGCTAAATTTAAGACCAGTCTATCCTGTCTCAAAAAAAGAAAGAAAGAAAGAATAAGAGGAAAACAAAGGTCTGAGGGTAAGCTTGGTGGTAGAGTGACTCTGGGTCCAAGACCCAGCAAAACACACACACACACACTCATTCTCTCTCACACACACACACACACACACACACACACACACACACTCACAAACACACACACCCTGAGTCACAGAATTTTGATTTTTTTTCTTAAATGTTGAAATGCTTTCCCAAATTTGAAAATAATAAACACATATCTTATAATATGATGTAATAATCACAGGTCAACAGAGAATTTAAGAAATTGCCCCTTAGTAAATACTTTGGATTCAAGAAGGAGAAAAAAAGTGAACAGTGCAATCTGAACTGTGTGGAATATGGAGATGATATAGATTGAAGTGAAAAGAAATCTTTAAAATGTGCTTTGTATAAATACACACAGGCATTTAATGACCTCAGATGGGAATCTGTGCATTAGTCAGATCATGAATTAATGAATTGGGGAGACCAAATGGAGTAAGGAAAAGAAACAGATATAACTGATTGTGAGTAAAGTTCTACACAATGATTTTAATATGTCCCCTGAAAGTTCAAATATTGGAAACTTAATCCCCAAAATCATAGGCTAATATGTGGAGGTGGGCCCTCAGAAAATAATTAGGATTAGATGGGGTCATGAGGGTAGGGTCTCCATGATGGCACTAGGGGCTTTACAAGAGGAGAAGCAATGATCTGAGCTCCCATGCTTCCTGTCTCAATATATGACACCATATTACAATGCAGCAAGAAGGCCCTGACAGTGTTGGACAGATGTCACTAGCATGCTCTAGGTCTTCCCAGTCTCCAGAATCATAAACCAAACAAACTGTTCTTTATCAATTATAAATACCTGGTCTCAGGCATTTGGTTATACTAACAGAAAATGGACTAAGACACTATTACCTTAACCCAGTAATTTCAAGCGTGTAATGATTCATTAATTCATTTATCAATGCTTCCATCTTTCTTTCCATTCATCTATCATCATCTGTCCTTCTATATATCTATCCATGACTTAATGCAGTATTTAGAACAAACTACTGAATTTCTGACTGAACACAAACTAATCAATGAATTAGTGGCTTTCATTTATTACATTAATATTTTTAATTTGGCTTATTTTATAATTGAGGTAAAATTCATATAACATACTATTTTAGCCATTTTAAATTATAGAATATGACAGTTTTTAGTATATTCACAATGTTATACAACCATCATGATCTAATTCCAGAATATTTCCATTATTCTATTCTAGAACAACACCCCGTACTCATTACATACTAACACCCCATTCTACCCGGTTCATCAGCCCCTAGAAATCACTAAATCCCTTTTTGTCCCTAAGGGTTTGCCTATTCTGAATATTTCATATGAATAGAATTATATGGGTCTAGATTCTTTCATGAAATTAGCATAAAGTTTTCATTTAGTAATTCATTATTTAATGGTTCATCCATTTTGTACCCTGAATCAGTATTTCATTCATTTTTAATGCTGAATAAAATTACATTGTTGGATATACCACATTTTGTGATATTGTATTAAAGTATATATCATTTGGGGAATTATTTTTATTTTAGCAATATTAGTTTTTCTCATTCATGATCAAGAAATAATCTTTGTATTTATGTAATTATTTCAATATTGTTTTATAGTTTTTAGTATACAAGTCTTAACACTTCCTTGGTTAAGTGTATTATTCAATGACTATTTATCAAGCTTAAAAGATGCAGCAGGTACTGTGATAAATACTAAAGACACAATTAAAAGCCAAATCCCAACTCCCTTTTATTTACTTATCTTAACATGTCTCTTTAGACTGGGATGGAGTCCTTTATGAAGGACTGCCAATACAAATCCAATCCTTCAAATTTTGACTATTTGTATTTCTATCAAAAATCTTTGCAAAGTTCAACCTGAATGCATGTCTAATTTTTCTCCTTGTATAGTTCTAGGATTAAAAGTAGGTACTCCAGTGACACCAAATACTGTTAGTTAAGTGGTATAAAATAAATATGAGGGTAGAAACATACTTAAATGATCAGAACTTTTATTTACTTGTATACTAAATGATTATTTCATTCAATAACATTTTGGAGTCACTATGTATTAGACACTATTATATGGATTAGAGATAATGAAGTGAAAAAGACATAACTCCTACCCTTGGAGAAGTTAATAAAATTGAGAAATAAATATTAAACAATAAAATACTGGGTTAGCTGGGAGTGGTGGTGCAAGCCCATATTCCCATCAGCTTGGAAAGTTGAGGCAGGATCACAAGTTCAAAGCCAGCTTTAGCAACTTAGTGAGGCTGTAAGCAACTTAGCAAGACCCTGTCACAAAATAAAAAATAAAAAATAAATGCTGGGGATGTGTGGCTCAATGGTTAAGCTCCCCTGGGTTCAATCCCTGATACCAAAAAAAAAAAAAAAAAATACTGGCGAGAAAGCAATAAATTCTAGTATAATGGTTCTTGCAAAGTGTTAGGTGGTTAGAACAAAAAATTTTGACACCATCAACAATAAAAATATTTTCACCAGGTTTTCATGGCTGAAAAGGCATTTGTCAATGAGAAGTGGCTCCAACCAACTGCAACAGAATGTACAAAGCTTAGTAGCATAAAAGTGTGAAGAAGGAAGCTAAATTCATAGAACCACTAGCAGTTCGTAAATAGAGGAGTGATGGAGGTACCAGGGAGTGGCCACAAAAGATGAGGTTAAATAGGTGCCCAGAGATAATGTCGTTGACGATATCCTACACACCAATGTTTTTCAAACATATTTTAATCACATTGTCCTCTAAACCTATACCATAAGCAGAAGAAAAGCATAAATAAATGAAACCGATAAAGCAAAAAACTTCAAGTCCTCCCCAGCTACCTTATTGCCATTCATTAGCAAACATTCTTGGAAAAATTTTGAAAACCACTTCTGTTCATATGGTGAGGACCTGAAGAATATCCTGAAAATATTTGGAGTCAGAGGAATTAATGAATTTTTTACTGTTTAGAGGAAAGTGAGTTTAAAAGTCTTGGATAAAGCTGGGCATGGTGAAGCACACCTGTAATCCCAGTGACTTGGGAGGATGAGGCAAATTTGAGGTCAGCTTAGTAATTTTGTGAGGTCCTAAGTAACTTCATGAGACCTTGTCTCAAAATAGAAAGTACAAAGGCTTGGGGTGTAGCTCAGTAGTAACGCATTCCTGTGTTCCATCCCCAGTACCATTAACAAAGAGGAAAAGAACAAAAGAGCCTAGGGTGGGTTCAACTTTTAGAAATGGACTATAAAACGCCCAAATTGCTTGTACTTCTGCTCTCCTATAATTCATTTACCACAATCTGCCAGAGTCATCCCTTAAAAAGTAAATCAGACATCAGGATCTTGTTTATCCTTCTGCAGTTGCGTATAAAGTAAGCTCCAGACTCCTTTCCATGGCCACAAGGTAAGCTTCTCCTCCGAGCTCTTCACCTTTATTCTCCCACAGCCCTCTTCATGAACCTGCTCTGGCCATGCAGGCATTCTTTCTGTCCTTTGAACACAAACCTTTTCACTTTTTCTTCTGTCTGAAATACTTTACCTCTAACTCTTCATAACTTTTCATTCATCAATCAGGTTTCAGTTTCAATTTCTCCTATTTACAGAGACCTCCTCTGTTGATACATTCAAAGAAGGAGCTCTCTCCTGCCACTCTGTCATGCCCCAACCTCCTTTATTTTCTTCCTTGCAGTTAGCACAATCTTTAGTATCATGTACGTATACTAGTTTATGTGTTTGCATTTTCCATTTCAACCCCTTACCCAATTCCCATAGAAAGTATATTTAGACATGGGTTTCATTTCCCTATCCCCAGTTCTCAAAGTAAGTCAAGGAGCATGGTATTCTCATTCCATATGTTTTAAATAAATGAACTGAATACATAATAAAAATAGGATATTTACATCCACAAAAATTAAGATAAATAGCATTGAGTATAGGTCAAATAGCACAGAACAAGTCTGGGGCATCTATAAGATTCTGGTTGATCATCCATTACCCAAGGGGACATTTTGTGTCTTCAGCATATGACTCATCACTTCTGCCCTTTATTTTCTTCTTAATCTTCCTATTTAATCTTTCTAGCCACTTATAACCCTGCTCCTCCTCTTTGAGCAAAGTGATTTTATGCAAAAGTAGTCCCTTAACAGCACAAAATAGGGGGGAAGGTGTTTCAAGTCAAAACAATACAGCCTTGAAGAATGTATGATAGACAACCAGCTGTCATAACCATGTGAGTGATGTCAATTGAATGATAAATGTGGAAAAGGATCTCAATACCAATAAGATGTATACCAGGAGTTACTTGCATTACTGAGAACACTATGTACACACAGAAAAGATATTATACAGTTTCTGAGTTAAACTCACACCTAAGATTCACATTTTATTAACAGAATATGATTGAGAAGTCACCTTACATTCAACAAACCATCTAGAAAACTCTCTTAAAGAACTTTTAACAACTTAAAGAAAATGGATGAACTAAAAAGAACTCTGACTTTAGGGTAGGACAAAATTAAATTGGTTTCCACTAGGTTGGCCACAATCAAGAAATTCAAACTTAACTCTGACGGCAAGAGAGACACTTGAAGACTAGCAATATGGTTTCAGGGAGAGGAAGATGAATTTAACCAAAGTCTTTAAACTCTCTGGTGAGGAGAGAGGTCACAGATAGGAAGACCAAGAGGAAGTCTGCAGTAATCCAGGCAGGCAATGATTAAAGTCTGGATGAGAAAAGGAATTATTGATTGTCTAAAGGGGGAGTGGGTGGAGGGAGTTAATTTCCCCTGCTTCTTCTTTACCTCACACAAATAAATCATTGCTTTCACCTATACATCTGAAGAAAATACATCACAAAAAAAGCAGAACTATGGTGGTATGAAACGTTAAAAGCTGCTGGAACTTGAATTCGTAAAGATAGCTCTCTAAATATAAATTATTAATTACTAAGGCCAACAGTATTCCCATATTGCCAGAGCCTGCTGAGATTTTGAAAACCAATATGTTTTGTCTTGAAGGGTGTTTGAAAGAAACTGGTTAACCTAAAAGGCCTTGAGATGTTAAGGGAATTACAGACGAGAGACTCTGTGAATCAATACAATTTCTTTGGCAAATACTGTATCAAAAAGAATGACATTGAATTCAACATTGTCAGCAATGGAGATAAAATCATTTATATCCAAGAAAATGTAAACAGCCTCAGACTAAATAGTTGGCAGCACTAGAGGAAATTGAAAGAGGCTCTGCTCATACTGCAAGGCCCAATATTTGATTCAGTGGGAGGCCCATTTACAAAGAGGTACTGTTGGTTTAAAGAATAACCACACCACCAAAGCCCCCTTCAAAGCACTTTTTGGTATGATGTTTCCTATCTTCAACTAGTGATTGCCGCTGGTTAAAGGGTACAAGTGATCTCTTCCATTAACAGTCAGGGTACAGGAGTGCTAACTTTAAATTTTGACTAATTATGTTCTTGTGAAATCATCCCAGAACTGAAGACAGAATTCCCAAAGAAGATACTGCTATCAAAGTGAAACACTAAAATATTCCAAGCCTTTGTGCCAACTGCCACAAATCCCCTAATCTCAGCATCAGTTTTCTTTATATTTAAAATAATGAAGCAGTACTTTATGAACTGGGGCCATGTTATCATTCCACCACTGACAAATTACAAGAAGGAAAACTTTATATTGATTCCCAGTTTCAGAAGTTCCAGTCCATGGTTGGCTGGCTTCATTGATTTGGAGCCTTTGGGTGAGGAAGAACATCATTGCACAGAGTATGGTAGAGCAAAGCTGCTTACCTCATGACAGCTGGGTAGCAAAGAGAGCAAGGAAGGAGCCTGGGTCCCTGTATCCACTTCAAGGAAATGGCTCCTGAGACCTAACTTCCTTCTTCTAGGCCCCACCTCAGGTCCAGATGCTTTCTATTTGAATTTATCACCAATTTACCACTTTCCAACAGCACAGGGGCTGGCAAACAAGCTACAGCATATTGGTCTTTGAGGGGCACTTAAAATCTAAACCATAACAGATGTATACCATACCATTCAAATATTCAATTATCATGACCCCATGTTAACTTTTCTATCTCCCACAAAATCCATACACAAAACTCTAGAACTTTTCTTTACAAATATTCCTCTGTTCCCAAGAAAAGTCACATGGAATATCTAAAGGAGATGCCAGATGCCAAGAAATAAATGTCTGAATCAATGAAGAGGAAAATTGAGACTTGGCTTAAACAGAATGAAGGACAAATTTGTCAATTACTAAGAATTTATAGAGCATCAGCCACCATATAACTAGCACTAAGTCTTCAGTGAGAATGCAAAAGCATGGGAGTCATGGTTCTTCTACCCTCTAGAAAATGACATATTAGCATGCAGAAAATAAAATTACCTTCACAAATACCAGAGTAACATGTCTTAACCATTGATGACTCTTAAAGTCAAACATGGGAATTTTGTTAACATTTCACTCCATTTGGATGGAGTTACACCTGAGGGATAGCATTATGTTAAACAAGACAGATCTCTGCCCCTGATCATCATGTCTTGCCAGCAATTTTTGGCATCCAATTATACCAGGAAAAATAACTAACAGGATGCAGATTCAGTAGTTGGTGTACTAAATGGGCGAGTTCTTCACTGAATGTGCTACACCTGCTCATCATAGCTGAGGTTGTCAAGGGGATTTTCATTTGAGTTCATTACCAATTATAAGGCTTCCAGACACTTAGTCTCCAACCCTTGAAGGTTTATATTCTCTGCAGTCAGTCCTTCTGGTGTCTGTAGATCTTTCAGAAAAGGCTGACTTCTCAGTAACCCTGCTCCTCAATCTGATTCCTGGAGATAAACAGTAAGGCCATTTCATTTCACCAGAAGGAAATATCCTTTCTCACATCTACTAAGTAGTAATTTTTTTTTCTAACACAATACCTCCTACCCTTTGCTTTTCTTCCAGACATATGAACTTAAGCAACTAGAGGAAATTTCTCCTCCTGTTTCCTTTGTGTAATGATGTATTTATTATCATTTTTAGCTTTAACATAGGTTTGATTTCTGATAGATTTTCACAAATGCTAAAAGTAGTTTCCAGTTCTCTTTATTTTTTTAAGGATACTTGGAGGTTTGTAAGAACTAGTGGATTTGAAGAATCCAAGTTATTACTACTGACAAGGAAGAAAATTCAGTGATGTCTCAAAAATAATTAAGTTACAAGTCTTGGTAATTCTTGCTTTTTTATAAACAGCTCCATAGTTTTTAAAAGAGGTAAAGAAACATTTTTATATTTACATAAGCACCTTAAAATATATGGTAAGACTCCAAAAGCACCATGACAGGTTTTCCTGTTACTTGAAAACTGGTTTGGAAGGCAATGCCAAGAATTCCAGAAACATCATGCAGATATTGTCATTTTAACTCAGGGTTAGGATGACTGCGTTCATTCATCAGAGGATCTGGATTCTATTGCAATCTCACATCATGTAATCCTTAGGAAGCCTCCTAATTTCTGGATGGCAGAAACCTCATCACAGAGTGTGAAGGTCCAATTAGGCTATCCTGAATATTCTTTCCAGCTCTATTAGGTTTTAATGCCACAAAATCAGAGTAACAAATTTCAGGCCATTTGGGAGTCAGGGATTTTAGAAACTGTATTCAATGCACAATACTTCTAAAATTTCAATATTTTTGAGTTTGATTCACATATTATTTCTCCTCATGTTCTTTTGTGCATTTAAATGTATTTTCCTATTTAGCAATCTCTTCATTGTTAGAAATTCAAAAGTCATTCAAATATGTACTTTTTTATTTCTTGAAAGTATTTATTTACTTTGGATTCCTTTTTATGTTTCTCCAAGATTTTTTCTGCAGTTGTAGAGGACAACAACTTTACCATCTTTTCATGAGATGTAGCATCCTTACCCAAAGACATCACTCCCGAGTTCTAAGACCTTGAAAAGAATCCCCCAGGGCATTAGTCTCTAACTCTGATGGAGGCATTGCAACCCCTACATTTACAACTGCAGTTCTCAAATCTGTTACAGCATTTGGCTTGGAGCCAGGATTGCAAGGATGACTATGGTGACATGATCTTCAAGATCAACTGTAACAGGACTTAAGGGATGCAGTGGTCTCTCTGGTTCTTTGCTTTGGCGTTTATCTTTGTCCTTTGCACCAGCTTTCTTAGGCATGTGGGTGCAGGTGCCAGAGGCAGAGGCCTGGGTGCCCAGTTCTGCCTGGAGCTGCCTCAACCCACCACCAAGCTCCCTCACACACACACACACACACACACAGAAGTAATGCTAGCTAGGAGTGACATCTATCCTATCTTACACCAGAAGTAAGACATTTTTATAGTCAAATCAATCCATACTTTCTCCATTTCCCTGGCTATCCTGATTATATCCTGGTTTATTTTAGGTTTTTCAATATAGAAAGTCAGAGTTGCTGAGTATTCATTTAGCTCCTACAGAAAACAGGGGTTAAAATTAAAGAATATTCAAAAGACTTCCTAAGATTAGAAAGCTTATAGTAATATTGTTAGAATATCAAGTTTCAAGAAACCAAAACAATGATGTACTTGTATTCCACTTACAGAACTTAAAATGAAAACAAAAGGATTTGCTTAGTTTTAATCATGATATGAACACAGTATTTCAGACACTTCAGGATTTTATTTTGTTTACTTTTTAAATTTTTAATTGACTGACTCTTTTGTCACTAATAGGCACTGAACTCCGTCTAGTGAAATAAAATTGTAAGGCCTCCAAAGAGGATAGTGTCAATAACAAAGGAGAAACCCATCATGTTTTGAAGATATATTAGGCTATTAATCTTTTACAAGTCTGATGCCATGGTGGGCAAACATGGATACCATATTCCAGACAGGAAAATCAAGTATGTGAGTACTGAGTATGTTGCTCAAGACTGATAATTAAATTATGAGAAAAAGGGAGCTTCAACTCAAGACTGATGCCTTACTTATATAAAAATTAAATAGTTCTTAAAGAGACAGAGAAAAGTGATAATATTTGATGATTTTAGAACTTCAACAAGGTGGAAAAAAGCATGAAATGTGGAATATATCAAAATGAAAACATGCTGTGACATTTTGCAATACTACATTAGACTTACAGTAAATTGACCAGCCCTGAAATTGATTCATATGTTTCTATAGATCATAAAAAATACTGTAGTCAGATAAGTGGTATGCCAGCCCAGTGATTTATTTCTGACAAATGCAAGAAGACAGCTGTGGGAGCCAATGGTAACTACTTCCTGTGATGCTTATCTGAAAAAAATGAAAATTTGTCCTGATATTTACACTATTTACAAAAGTCGTTGCTTGGAATGTAGAGTTCCATATTCTCCTTAAGAGCCTCTGTAACATATTTGGCAAAAATTAGAAAAAAAGTTAATATATATTGAATTCCTGCTGTATTTCAGGTGCTAAAGAGAGTAAAGTCAAGGCTCAGTGCTTGTGGTATCATTTAATTGTTATAAGATTTCAATAATGTAAACAGTAACTTCATTTCACTGTTGCAGAATCATTGGTAGAAAATGATTGAACAACTTATCTACCATCATGCAGGTAACAGTGAATGACAGAGTTGGCATTTTGAATCTGGTATTTCATTTTAAAGCGCCACGCTCATTATATTCCATGTGGGTTTGGGGATGCATAGGAGTATTGTCCACCATCTCCATCTGTCCTCAGGGGAGAAGTTAATAACACATCTAGACATGTTTCTCTTACTGAACTAGGTCATGACTCAAAGAAGTTTCCAATAAGTCACTAGCAATCTGCTGGATTGGATCTCACACATAGCATAAAAGCTGTCATTTCTGCACAGAACTATACAAGCTACACACACACACACACACACACACACACACACAAGCACACACACTACACATGCATATTAAAACTTTAAAACTTCAAAAGGTCTATCCTGCATAGAATTAGAGCAATAGTCAAGCACCACAGATGCATATCTCTGAAATTCAAAGACTCAAATCTAGACAGATAGTATTTTTCTATTATTTTGGTGTCTGGGGGATTTTCTATCTTAAAATAATATTTCTCCAGAAGTTGTGCCTATGAAGCTGTCCTGTTTTTATCTTCTTGCAACTTAACTTAAGTTTCAATTCCTTATTGAAGCCCTACTTATCACATTTATTAAGCCTCCCAGATTGCTCTAACCTGCCTACACATCTTTTTCCTTTCTTAGTTCTTTATTGGTTCAAAATTTTTCATTTGGTTATTTATCAGTCCTTAATACACTGTCATATACAGTTATCTTTTATATTTTCAGTTGCTATTTCTTTCAATTTTTTTGTATTGAAAACAGCAATGACTGTCTCTGTGGTGATGAGTTTCACTTCTATATCTAAATTACATACTCAAAGACATCCAAAATAAACATCCAACCTAAATAAAAACATTGTGATAACAATGCAAATAGTTTTAAGATAAGATCCATAAACTTCCCCCCTAAACAAATATCTTGAACCAGAGGCTGCCTCCTCCAAGCCATTTCTATGTAGGTACAGAAGTGTATAGGTACAGAAATCTTCTCTAGTAGAAATATATTTATCTTTCTCTGAACCTCATGATGCTTAATAGCCTCATAGTTTTATTTTCATAGGAATTTAGAATTCCCTATTATACACAATCAAATAAGAACCTATAATGCCCCTCCCCTTTGCACAAAAAGAAGAAAAGCAGGAGGTGGGTTTGTAAATACCTCATTTATAACCAGTACTGACTTGCTCAATGAGAAAAATAATAGTTCTCAAATGGACCAGAGGTTTACAAGTTTGAGTACATAGTTTGACAAAGTTATACAATACTGAAAATACCATTTTCTTTTAGTCTTCCCTCTTGTTGTGTCATTCAGATTCTCATTCGAGGTTCACTGAGACTATGTTAGGCTCATAATAATTTTTGGTCATTTTATTGTTATGCAGTTTTCACAAGGAGAGGTTTGAGATCCTAAGCCATCTTCTTTGGTGTCTGCCTTATCATTTCATTCAGAGAAACCTAACTAATCTTAATACTGGGTGTGTTACTTTGTTATATGATTCAAATTATGCAAGAGCTTCACATTCTATATATATTTTAGATACCAATTAGGAGTTACGGTGACCTGTCCTTTAACATTCACTTTACCTTTAATTCTGATTCCTGATGGAGACCATTTTTCTCTATCCATTTGTACTAAGACACTGTGAGACCTATTTTTATATTTTATTCTGCTTTCCTGTGAATCCCTTTACCAGACATCTAAGTAGTTAGAAAGTTTAAGAGCTGCTTTTCTTGGTTGATATTTGCTTTGACATCAATGGGAACTCACATGTGCAAATGAGAACTCTTCTATGGAAAGAATCTTCTTTAGGACCCATCTGGGCCAGCAAGATAAGTCTGAGAAGGGTTTTACATTACTCAAGAAAACTCAACTATTTATTACTGCTAGGTACTCTGAGCAGATTCAATGGAATGTATTAACAATGTTTGAAAATATTTTATAACATCATGCAAAAAATATCTCTGAAGTTATAGCCCTTCATATATTATAATAATTCCTCATATGAGCCTTTAAAAAGTACATCATTACTCAAGATTTGCACAACAATGACATGAGGTGTCAAGAAAATATATTATCACTGTCATTTTTATGTTAACTGACTGAGGCTTACCTACAAGATTAGATCATTTGATCAAGAGAGTAAATGGCAGAGCCAGGGTTACAAATTTAAAATGTTCTGATTATAAATAATATAAAAGATGGATGATGCTGAAATAATTTTCTTAAAAAATAAAATGAACTGATTTTGAAATTCCATTCAATTAAACCAGTATTTTATACTTATATGAAGTGAAATGATTCACTTATCTATGTGTATATGTACATATATATTGATTTTCATATATCCTGTTATTTCTTCAATAAGCAGTTATTAATTACCAAATACATCCCAGAAATTATGTTACACACAGAAGCAGATGTAGAGATGAATAGGATATGGCTTGTTTAGTATGTGACAATGCAGTATGCTGTTTCAACTATGGGCTCCTGAGTCAGAAGATTTAGTGTTTTATAACAGAAGCAAGCTAGATATTGCTATAGCTCTGCATCTTCTATTTTCACATTAGTTATGTAATATATTTTATGTTCAATGTTACATATAAGAACAATTATTCACAAAAATAGATATCAAAAAAGAAAAGTGATATGGCATTTTTTTTCTTTTGAGACAATGTTAAACCTCCAAAAGAGTTTCAAAAATAGTTCAGAAATTATATGAAATGTCCCAGATAGGCAAATCAAAAGAGCGAGTGAGGAAAGAGGAAAGAGAGAAGGGGTGGGGGAGAGGAGAGATGTTAGAGAATCTTAAGTCTGGGGTCAGGGCAGAATATGGGGGGAAATGGAGAATGATAGATAATGAGTGTGGGTTTTCCTTGGGAAGGCTCATTAATAATACTCTTTTCTCAAGGATGATATTTATATCTCTCTGTATTGACAACTATGTGGGTGTTTATCTCTTACTTTGAGAGTCATAGAATGTATATACTATGACTATGATTATACCACACATTTCTAGTATTTGAGTTGGAAGGGGGATAGATTTTAATATAGTCCTTCCATTAATTCACATTTAATTTTCAAATTCACAGTCTATTTTCTTCCATAATGACAAGTCCAAAGGTTGCTCATCACTAGGGACCCCTTTATTTAAATACTTACTATTACCTTTTAATACATACCTTTATTAAAATACTTCCCATAGCAAAATGCTTCCATTCAAGTACAGTCTTCCAATATTAGGTATGTATATGAAATGCCCAGAATCTATCTACAGAAACTTCTGCAAATACTTCCAAGCTTCCCTGGCCCAGATACTCCTTCTCAGGAAACCATATTATTATGTATCTGAACCCCTCAGGAAATGCTGGTTTGTTGGCTGTCCTTAGCATTACGCACGACTCATTCATGAAGAGTCAAGAAACAATTCTCTTTTATGCTCATTTTACATTTTTGAATTGATAATGGAAGGTGACTGGAATGTCACTATAAATGGCTGTTTTTACTAGATTTAAGAACAAAAGAGTGAAAGATTGAAAGAAGTGAATGTACGGGAGATGGCAGTAAGTATTGATATGTTTTTCTACATGGCAATTTAACATTTTGGGATGAGATAATATTTCAGTTCACCATGAATATGGATTTTGAGGTGAAGATAATAAAACTAAGGAAGAAAATCTGAAGCCGAATTAATTTATTATAATAGTAACAAAAGTCTTTTTTAAAAAGTAAGATCTCTGTGCTTTATAAATATATTGAATATAGCACTAGCTCTAAACCCCAAATTTGAAAAATGCTGTCACAAGACTTTTCTTTTACCTACATTCATGCAATGATTCATCTGAAAATACTGCTTGAAATCTGGTATATACTTAATGCCCTGGATCATCATGATTTTGGAGTATTTGTGACTGTGGTAATTTGTGTTTTAGTCAGTTTTTGATCACTGTTAGCAAAATACCTGACAAGAGTAACTTAGAGGTGGGCAAGTTTATTTGGGGCTCTGTTTCATAAGTCTCAGTCCATAAACAGCCAACTCCATTCCTCTGGGCCCAAGAAAGAGAGAACATCATGGTGGAAGAGAGTAATCGAGAAGTGCAAATCCATTCATGGCAGCCAGGAAGCAGAAAGAGTAAAAGAGAGAAGGAGGGGAGGGGCCATAGGAAAGATAAATCCCTCCAGGGCACATCCTTAGTTCCCTACCACTCTAGCCACACCCTACCTGCCTATAAGTACAGATAGCACCCAGTCAGTGCATTAAAATCAGGATAGACTGATTAGGTTACAACTCTCACATTTTAATTAGTTCACCTCTGAATATTCCTGCATTAACACAGGAGCTTTGGGGTGACAGTTCATAGCCAAACCATTACCAATATTGTTGATGGTGTATTTATTTGGACTTCTTATTTTTTTTCTATTATTATAGACAGACTGTTGAGGTGCTAATTTCTTCCTGTTACCTTACTTAACTCTTCTAAACTGGCCATTTTAGTCTGAGAGATAAAAAAAGTCAGGTGACTGAATTTTAAGAAAACTGGAAATAATTAATATTTATCATTGCTGAGAAGTTGAATGGGAGTTGGGGAGGCAACAGAGAGAATTTTTACTGTAAATACTTTTGTATTATTTGAATTTATTATAATAAATCCTTAATTCCTTGGGAATTTAAGAAGGCTATTTTAAAAATTGTATGCAGATTAATTCTGCTTTAAGTGAGTACCTGAGGGACTTCCCCTAACAAAAAAAAGTATTAGTATGTGAGCTTTATAGTTTCCATTCTGATTGCACTGGGGTGTCCTTTTCAGTTGATCAGTGTCGTCTAAATATTTGAGGTCACCAAGTTTTTGACTTTTGAAGATATAGGTCGTTGTTGTATGCATACATTTTCTAATTTGAGAAGACAAGAATAGTGAAAGAAAAAAAAACTGTCTGTTATTTAGCAGTGAAGTGGTTAAAAGCCCCACTACAGCTGATTTCAATGTTTTAGTGTTATTTGCTCTTGAAAAATGCTTCCCTTGTCATCACTAGAGAGTACTCTGCTCTTCTCATATTATGCAGAACAAAATCTCAGTCAGAAATAGGAAAAAGCATCAATTATTAATTAGACATAAATTATTCCTAATCTACACACAATGCCTAATCCCTGGTTCACAGAAATGCAAATTGTGCTTCAAAAACAATATGTTAACAAGTCATTTGCCTGCAAAAGACAGGAGACCAAGTTCAATATAAAATATAGAACAAATACTTCAAGCTCATTTCAAGGAATATGCTGATGGAAGGTTATCTGGAACTCTAAGGAAATAGAAAAGTATGCAAACAAAATACCCACAAGGTGAACTTGCCTTTTGGTGCATAAAAAACAACTAGTATGCTCATTAGAGTTAGTTTTCAATTCTTCAAAAAAGTTAAGTAACTGGAAAATTGTACTGATATATTCTTTTCAAAGTAAAAACAGTAAATAAATAACAAAAGAAGTGAAGAGGGATTTAAGAGGCCAGTTTTTCTTTATTCTAATAGGAATGATCAAAACAGAACCTTAAATTGATTGAAAAACTATAGATGTTGGTGGACTATAAATATAAGCAACTGTCCTCTGATAAGAGACTCCTAGACTGAAGGTAACATGCAAAGCCATCAGGGTCAACCATCGAACACATGTGTCCTCTGCCATTCAAGTCAAACTACCACTGGCTTCATAGCATTAGTTGCTATTTTATGATCTTCTGGGTCCTGCCTCTTATGTCCCGCTCCATGTATCTCTTCCTGATGCCCCACATCAAAGGTGATAGAGGAAAAATTAAACCATTACACTTCCATCTCTATGTGGAAATATATCTCTTGAAATTCCAGGTCACAGAAATCCCACAGTTAAGTGTTTTATTGTCCAAAATGCTAAAAGCAAGGATAACTTATATTTCACCACTCACATTTATTCTGGGCAATGCCTTTAAGGATATGTGTATGGAGTAATACACTATTTTCAAAAGTACTTTCACTAAAAACTAATCCTTATGAGATTCTCCTTAAAATAAAATAAAAAAACAACTCTGTGGTCAATAAATTCTGCAAATTATGTCCCTGTGCAGCTGAGGGATGCTCCCTTATCTCTTCCCCTTTCTCAAAGGTAGGATTTTGTTATTCTGATTGGACAGATTCCACAACACTTCTTTTATCCTATTTTATCTCTAGGGGTAGGTCCGTGATGCCTTGCAGCATGTGTCTGTGGCACTGTCCTCTCCAACTGGCTCTAGTGCTTCAGAAGAGGCTCACTGACCAGACCTCTTTTTTGAACCAGCCATCTTTTTCTCTCTGTTGGTGCCTTTTTCTTTTGGCACCTCTTGCCATATAGTTGGATGAGAACTGCAATCTAGCTGCCTGATTTTCTTCTTTTCATTTTTATATATCCTTTATGGAATGAGACAGGAATTACATTAATAGTCACTTAAAGGGATCCACCATATCCTATCTTCAACTTCCTACTATAATTTAAATAAATGGTAAGCTGACTGGCAATCTGGCTCAGCTGGCCATATTAGTCTTTGAACAAAGGGAATCATATTGGTGAACTTGTGCAAAGGAACAAAGAACATTTACTTCTGCATGCCTTATTAGAATATTTAACAGATTTTACTGAAGTATGAGGCACTCACATTATTAACACTAAAATGGTACTTTGAGTTCCTATCTATTATTATTATTGCTCCTGTATACAGCTTCCTCTGGGCAATGTCACAGAAAGAAAATAGAATTAGAACCAGGCAAGTAAGTTAGACACTCTTGGGTCTCCTGACCATAATACTTTCCAAATGCTGTCAAAACCCACTGTTACTTCTATATGAACTATCTCCTGCCTAGAGTACCAAAGTGCTTGCACAAATTAAAATATCTTAAAAGTCTTATGGAAAAGGAAATAAAAAGCTCTATAGTTATGCAACCTGTGTTCTGAAACATTCAACCATGGGATTTTTAAAAGTAACTTTTATGTTGTTATGAATTTCTTATGCAAAAGATATCCTAGAGACATTATTTGGGAACTTCTGCTCCAAAATGAAGTTCAAAATATAAGCAATTGTCTCTATAGTCCAAACAAAAATATCAATTTGACGTAAATTGTCTGTAAAACTGCTCAATTCCCATTTCACTCTACATGTGCAGATTTTTCTTAAACTAATGCCATTAGAAATAAGCCAGAACAATATATATGCCCAACCAACCAGAATATTGCTCAAATAGTAGATATCCTTAATAACTTCTTTTTCTTCTGTAGTTTATATGTATACTATGAATCTTTCTCAATAGTAATTAGATCTTGAGGAAATCAAAACACTAAATAATACTTTAAAGATTACTTACACAGTATTCATTTCTTGTTAAATATCTAATCTTATACCACAGGCCAAAATCTATAGAAATAAAATAACCTAAATGCCTCAAAATTAGTTCATATACAGAACACTTAAAAAAATTCCAAGGGCAATTTTTTGTGGAATATTATTATGTCACAGTATTTTGTTTTATGTCTCATATTACTTCTGAGTCTCTCTGAAATTCAGAATAAAAACTCTCTTTGGATATATCTGAATTGAAATTAACCCAAAGATACCATGTCTGAATTCTCAGTTCCTAAGTTTCTCATATACATACATAATAATTAGGGACTCAGCTACTCCGGCAGACCCTCCTAGATCAACCTGGTGTTATGTAACTTTGATTTATTTCTCATTCATCAAGAAAAGAAAATAGGTTACTGGCTAGAGAAGTAGTTTGCCTGCCAGACATTGTGCCTTAATTATTATTCAGTCATACTAATGAATAGTAAATTATCAAAATTTTCTTTGCATTAAAGGATATCTAATATATTTAGTTTGTGACTAAAAAACCCATTGCATATTTTAAAATAAACTAACCTTTCACATTGGACACATTGCATTTATAATCTTCTCAGAAAATATCCAGGAAGAAGGTTATATTCAATTCTATGTTATCTTTGAATGTATCTTAAATGATAGTACAATTTCATTGATATGGTATGACTGTAATAGAGACGTGTATCTTAGAGAAAAATGAGTGAGAAAAATGTCCTCCCAGGTGAGATTTTTGGCATCACAGGGAACTTGAACTTCTGTGTGAATAAAACAAAATATCAGAGACCAGGTAGGTACCTTAAACAGCAGAAATTTACTTTCTCCCTGTTCGGTAGTCTGTAAAGTCTAAGACCGAGATGTAGGCTGACTCGGTTCCTCATTAAAGGTGCTCTCCTAGGGTGCAGATGTCCAATTCCTTGTGATGTCTTCACATAGCCTTTGCTAAGTGTATGACTCAGGAAGAAGAAAATCTCTCTCTTCTTCTTTCAGTACGATCATTGCATTAGGCAGTTTTTCATTGCTGTGACTAAAATACCTGAATAAAAGAACTTAGAGAAGTAAAAGTCTACTTTGACTTAGAGTTCCAGAAGTTTAGCCCATGGTCAGTCAGTTTCATTGCGCTGGGCCCATGGTGAAGCATAGTATCATGGTTACTCAGCTTCTAACAGCCTGGCAGCATTGAGAGAAGGAGAAGGGGTGACAGGGAATATGAAGAACACTTTCAAGGCACACCTCAGTGACCCACCTCCTCCAGCCACGTCCCAACGTGCCTACAGACAGTTACCATGTCGTTAGTCTACTTAAACTAGGATGGACTGGTTATGAACTATTATAATCTAATTACTTCTCCTTTGAATATCCCTGCATTAACACAGGAACTTTTGAGGAATGGCCCGTATCCAAACCATAATAGCCACTAATCCCATCATGAGGTACGTATCCTCATGATCTAATCTAATCTAATTCTAAATACCTCCCTAAAGGGCCCATCTCCAAATACTATGTTATTAGGTATTAGGATTTTAGCACATAAATTTGAAGGTGGGGGAGAGAAACATTCAGTCTATAACTCTGTTATCCCAGGTGAATATTATGTCTGCAAAACTGAATGATTATAATACATCAAAATTAATGGACAAATCAATTGCTTACATGCAAAACAAACATAAGCAAATGTTTCCTGTAGGATTGAAAAAAAGACCCAAAGTCCAGGCTCTCTTTAGTCTTACATTATATCCTAAGCATTACTGGTTTAGATATGTGAGGAACCCTGTTTCTTAGGTAGAAAGACACATATTTTCGGAAAGATTTTAGAAAAAAACTCATCATTTTTCATGACACTTTTTCAAATAATGAAAAAAATCTCAATTACATGGACTTGTCTTCCTCTGTTCCCTATAATATACTCACACAAGCATGGCTAAAATAAGGACCCCGTACAATAAGTTTGGCCCATGCTGTTTCATTCCAGAGGATTGCCCCCTCTGGAGTACCTACTCCTTTGCTCTGGGCTAATTGTCTAACACCTGTGTTCACGCTTTCCATGAAATATTCCCTTTTTCATATTCTCCTTTCAAAGATCTACAGGAATTCATTTGTCCTGCATTCTTCATCTAGCCTTTGCTATATTTTAAATTGAATCATAAGATAACCTTTCTTGTATGTGCTAAAAATTCCACACTTATGAAAAGGGACAAAATCTTGTATCCTTAAAAAACCTGGAGCACAAAGCTTCACACATGGATAGATGCTATATAAATTGTCTCTACCATTTCCATCTTTTGAGAAGATTAATCAATATGCTAACTACAAAGGTTCTTAAATATATTTTTTGAAAAAAATTTGTTTTATTATTCTAGAATTCTCCCACTTTATGATACTAGCTATGAAACAGTACTAAAATAAAACTTCAGTTACTTAAGAAAGTGTTTTTCTAATTTTGAGATATATTAAAAAACATAATCCAAAAGTTATGCCATTTTTCTTTTGCTTAAAATGGTACAAAGCTCCTTTTAGAAAAATAGAAAGCTTACATACTTTATAGTACACCTAAGAATCAAGAACAAGTCTGCCTGCATTCATATATCACAGAAACACTGGGAATGAGATGTCCTACCATCCCAAGATCTCTGGAGGAGTTCAGGTTTTGTCCTTCGATTCTTACCAACTATCTGAATTTTTCACAAGCTCCTGTGCCTATAAATATTTCTGTAAATCAGATGGAAACCCCAACCTCAAATTCTAAGGAGAAAATCCGATGCGAGTGTCACTGAACAATCTGGACTCCTTTCCTCCTCCGCTTAGTCCAGTTTCCCCAGTGCAGCTGCCAGAAAAGTGATGGATGCAGCACTGGGAAGCATGCAATACTGCACAAGACTGATTGCACAGCAAAGAGAGAAGCCTACAGAAAACCCCACGCTGGGAACTTATTTTATATCATTCCCTGTTGCCGCTCAGTCGTGAATGCTGCAGTGATTCATTTTCAACGCTTTGAAATCTCTTGGCATTTGTAACATGCTCAGAACCAGATATAAATTGATTGCTCAGACTTACCTTTTTTTTTTCAATTGACATTTTTTTTTACACTTAGCAACACACTTAATATTGTTTCCATATAATTTTTATTTCAATTCAGGAAAGTAAAACAGGTAGTTATATAACAAGATTACATAACTTAGGAGAGCATCCTACAGCTTCTGTAACTACAAAAGCCCCTTTCCCTATATGTGGGAGAGCGTGATTCAATGGAAGAGTAAAATAACTATTTGTTTTTAGAATTGAATTATTCCAGAATACATTTTAAACAATGTTCTAGGAAGCTTTTTGGCTGCTGTAACCAAAATACCTGACAAGAACAATTAGAGGAGGAAAAGATTATTTTGGGGCTCATGGTTTATTTCATAGGTCTCAGTCCATAGAAGGCTGACTGTTGCTCTGGGACTGAGACAAGGTGGAACATTGTGGTGATAGGGTATGGCAGAGAAAAGCAACTCATGACATGGCACCAGGATGCAGAGAGAGCTCTGCTCACCAAGATTAAATTATACATCCCAAAGGCATGTCCCCCAGTGATCCATCTCTTCCAGTTACCTACCTGGCTAGAGTTGCCACCCAGGTAAGCCTTATGAAGGGATTAATGCACTGATTAAGTCAGACCTCTCATAATGCAATTGTTTCACCTCTAAACTTTTTTCATTGTTTCATATATGAGTTTGGGGGGGCACCTAATAGCTAAACCATATATATAGTTATGGAAAACTAAAATGGAGTTTAGAAATGCAAGTTGTGGTGATGAGGTAGTAAAAGAATAAACCCAATCATGATGCCTGCAAGTAGACCATGATAGGTAAAAGTCTTTTTAGAAGCATTCTTACCTTCCTTAAGAGGAGACTAGCATTCAATATAAGGTAATCAATAAACAAAACAAACACACAAAATGCTTGCACATTAAGGCATACTTGAGTCCACCAAATATTAAGACAACACATGAACTTCGGTTTTCTAACCAAATACTAAATATTTAGTGTTTTTTGGTTTTGTCTAATTGCCCTACATGAAATACATTTGTTGCTGTGTACCGCCTATTTTTCAGATATAAAAATCTTAATAAACAGGTTAGGACTCAAGAGCCAACTTGAAAATCAAGCCTCTTCATTTTTTTGTTTTTCAAAATTTAAAAAGACCGTTTGCAATCTTGCCTCGTGTTTTCTCTAGGCAGCAGTTCATTTAGGCAGAAACAGATTGCTTATTCTACTATAGCTGGCAGGAATCAAGCAATTTGTAAAAGGATTCCATAGATGAGCTTTTATTAAGCAAGAATTCTATAGGTAAAGAATTAGGCACAACCATAGAAATGAAAAGTTGTACCCCATTTGTGTACAATGAATCAAAATGAATTCTGTAAAAATTAAATAAATAAATAAATAAAAAGAATTAGGATAATGTAGCTCCTATGCTTTGGCAGTTATAATCTAAGTTATCCTAGAGTTGCCAATTCAATGTTTTATTTCAATACAACATTTAATTCCTCCCCTTCAACAACTACTTTTGTTTCAGCCTCATTCAATGCACTATGAATCTGGAATATCTTTAGCTGTAATTATAACTTATTTAGCAAAGAAAATACTTTCTCAAACAGCTGTACAGGTTCTCAATAAATCTAAAAATTAATCTTATCAACACTTTAGACAGTGTAGTAGTATTATGATTTGGATATGAGGCAACCCCCTAAAGCGCATGTGTCAGACAATATGAGAATGTTCAGAAGTGAAATGATTAGATTATGAGAGCTGTAAACTAATCAGTGGATCAATCCACTGATGAATTAACTGGGTGGTGACTGTAGGCAGGTAGGGTATCACTGGAAGAAGTAGGTCATGGGGCTTGCCTTTGAGATTTTTACTTTATTCCTGGAATCAAATCTCTCTCTCTCTCTCTCTCTCTCTCTCTCTCTCTCTCTCTCTCTCTC
>JAJEJO010002889.1:263476-288845 GCA_020662805.1 Glaucomys volans
CTCTCTCTCTCTCTCTCTCTCTCTCTCTCTCTCTCTCTCTCTCTCTCCTCCCTCTTTCTGCTTCCTGGTTGCCATCTCCTGAACTGCTTTCTTCTGCTATTCCCTTCCACCATGATGTTGAGCCTCATCTTGGCCCAGAGGCCCATGGACTGGTCCTCTAAAACTGTGAGCCAAAATAAGATTTTTCTCCTCTAAGTTTTTCTTGTCAAGTATATTGGTCCCAGTGACACAAAGCTGATTTATACAGGCAGTGTTTGCTTGCATTTCTTAAATAAAACAAGCATTGTGCCATGGATATTCATTGTTCAGAAATACAAGTTCCAGTAAGTTCTATTCATGGCAAAGCTCTTCAAATCAGCATCTAATTTGAAATAAGAAGACGACAGACTTTAAAGCATTCACTGTGATTTGTAAACCTGCCTCATTCCTCACTACATATGTATTTAGTGTATATACACTAAATATATATATATATACTATATATATATATATACTACATATATATATACTAAAATACTCTGAACTAAATTTGTATATCATACATTATACATGTATACTATATGCCATATATGTATATATACTCTATGTGTATACTGTATTTATGTGTGTATAGACAAGTTATTTTAACTCTGAGTCCCAGTTATCTAATCTATAAAATAGGGAGGCTAATATATATTGTATTAGCCTTAAACGAGTTTAACATTTATAAATTTTAGTATAACTTCTACTAATTATAGTTTTTATTAAGTATAATTTCTATTAACAAGTCAGAAAATTATTACTCATTTAAGACAAAAATCATGAATCTTCCAATTGTATAGTTATTTTTTCCTTTAAATGGTTCAAACCACATTGTTTCCTGAAAGGTAGGCATTCCAGTGCCCATTCAAGAGACTTTTCTATCTGGGTTAGCTGGGAGTGAAAGAGAGGCTGGCCTAGGATCTCCTGAAATCCCTTACTCTGACTTCTGATGAGAGCTTGGCTTTATCTTTGCTAGCATTTTTCAATAACTGAGAATCTTCTCTGTCACACACTTCATGCTCTACTTAGAAGAGTCTCATTTTTCACATTCCGGTAAGTGATTATTCACGAAGAGCACAGGGCTCTGTGGCATCATCCCTTAACATTTATGGATAATGAAGAATAATTATCAAAAACTTGGGACTATAATGCATAATGCCACATATATGAGGAATATAAATAATCAAACACATAGAGGCAGAGACTGGTTGAGGCTGAGGGGAACAGGAAGTGGAGAGATGCTAATTAACAGGTATAAAATTTCAGTTATGCAATATGACTAAGTTCTAGAGATCTGCTGTACAACATCTGGCTTACAGTTAACAATACTATATAATATAGTATTAAAAATTTTAAGAGAGTAAACCACATGTTAATTGCTTTTACCACATTAAAAAGTAATTGTAGTTAAAAGGGAAACACCTTTAAAATGCATGCCAGGAACAAGTGCTCCTAGAAATATAACGCTCAATCCCCATTTTAAGGAATTTATTATTTGTTATGTAATACAATTGTTTGAATATGAAGGGTCCCCAAAACTCATGTGTTAAACTCTTGCTCACCAAGCTGGGGCTTTTGGGATTTAATTGGATTATGATGACTCTGATCTCATCAGTGGAATAATTAATCGAAAGCTGAAAATTGACTATTGAGAGGTGGCAGAGGCTTTGGGAGGTGGGACTTCATTGAAAGAATGGGTATTGAGGGGCATGCCATTGGGGACTATATCTTGTCTCTAGCCCTTCCTCCTTCCTATTCCCTCCATTCCACTCCACCTTCTGGTTGCCATGAATTGAACAGTTTTCCTTGACTACATTCTTCCACCATAATGTTCTGCCTCACTTCAGATCCAAATCAATGGAGTCAGCTAATCATAGATTGAAATCTATGAATTACAAGCCAAAATAAATCTTTCCTCCTTCATACTTTTGTGTCAAGTAATTTGGTCACAGTGACAATAGCTGACGCGTGACTTCATGGGACCTGGTCTGCTGCCATGTTGGTGTGCCTCTTTGTCCTTCTCCAGTCATTTCCTTCTTTCTTTTCTTCACCAAATCTTCCAAATCTGTTGGTTCTGAAATAACCACAGCACAATTCCCACATTTCCATCCTTCAGTACAAATTTTTTTTTTTTTTTTTTCGGATTCATCACAATGCACACACCAGAGATTCACCTTGCACTTCTCTTGTTTCCTGGTCTCTCTTGCATGGCTACATGTGTTGAACTGATGTTACACTTTTAGGACAAAGGATTTAAGAGCATTCGTGCCCCTTTATCTTTATCTAACCATGAAAAGCTGACTTTGAAGGTATATATTCCAGATACATATGACAAGATGAAGACGGGCAACAGAACATGTACTAGGTAGATTTTGTGAAAGCAAGAAATATAGTATTAAACTATTGAGATTTTAGGGATTTTTGTTATTGTTGTTGTTGTTGTTGTTAGCCTTTTTATTACTAGAACATTCCCTTCCTGAGGTTAGCCTTCTGAAAATAACTCTAATATTCACAGACATTTAGTTTAAATCATGAAATAAACAAGCAAAGCTCTCTATGAGAAAGTGAGTGAATTAAAACTGGAGTGAATTAAAACTACAGGAGTGAATTAAAACTGCTATCATTTTTATAAATATGTTTATGATTATTAATAAAATACTGTTAATAAAAATCATTCTCATCATTTTGTTAAATTTCAGGAAAAATTCGCAATAAGCATTAGCAAAGTTTATAGACATTGTCTGCATAAATTACTTAGATGGATTCAAGCAAGAGGAATAAGAGCAACCAAAACTTCTGTGATACTGATAGTGAAAAATCTCCAAGTTATACTTTTAGAAATTCCTTATTTTTGGAGTAATATTCTAGAGAAAAGGACTTCCTAGGTGACACTATTTGTTCTTTTGAGATGTTAATGAAACTTTTATCCACAAAAGAACCTTGAAGATAGGTAGAACTAGATAAAGGAAACGTGAATTTAAAAGGGTATAAATGTATAACTCAGAGGAGCAAACTGAAACTTTCATTTAGGCAATGCAAGTCCTTTGTTAAATCTAGGAACTTAAGAAGGGGGTCAAACACTTTTTTTTAAAAGGCACAGATGCCAATCTTTTGGGGTTTATTTTAATTATAGGGATTGAACCCAGAGCACTTTACCTCTGAGCAAGATCCCCAACCCTTTTGCCCTTTTTATGTTTTTAAATTTTGAGACAGGGTCTCACTAAATTCTTTAGGATGTCACTGAATTGTGTAGGCCCGACTTGAACATGTGATCTTCAATCTACAGCCTCCTGAGTTGCTGGGATTATAGGTGTGTGCCACCATGACTGGTTCTAGATGCCAATCTTTGTAAAGAGAAAGGGTAAGAACTTTTTTTAATGAATCTGTCTCCTCAGAATAATAAGTAGACATAGAATTGCCCTACATGACAGAGCTTACATATATAAACAGTATAGAAAATTCTTTAATGTATAATATATTTCATTTTATTACTTTGTTAAACAAGAAAAAGAATAAAATCTGTCTCTAACCAAAAGTAAAACAAGACAGAAATATAAAAAAAATTCACAGAAAATTGTGAATAACTCTTAATCATAATAGAATGCTAATTAAGAGTACATTAATGTGCTATTTCTCTCTTGTTGGAGTAGAGAAATCCAAAGTTTTACAACATAATTTTGGGTGAAAAATCAGAATTCTCATACCTTGATAGTGGAAATTTAAAATATTGCAACCCTTATGGCAAGAGATTTAGAAAAAGCTACAAAGAGTCTAGATTTATCTAAAATTTGATCCATAAATACTGCTTTTAGGAATCTATTGTAGGAATATTTAAAAAATACACAGTTGTATATGCAAGCTAGTTCTAAGCATTACTATTTGAAATGACACACAAATTGGAAATAAAACAAATGTTCAAAATAGTCAACTTGGCTGGGGAGATAGCTTGGTGGTAGAGCACTTGCCACGCATGCGAAAAGCTCTGGGTTCAATCCCCAGAACCATTAAAATTTTTAAAAACAGGGAACACATTCATAAAATAAAGAATGACACGCCCAGTAAAGTCTGTAAAGTAGTACTCTGCTTTAAAAAGGAATAAAGAGTATCTCTACTCTAATATGGAACAATTACTATTAATTGTATAAGTATAAAGTGAACAAAGCAAAGTGGTCATACTACATGTCACAAATTACTATTTATAAAGAAAAGAAGACACATATATATCCTTTTTTTATTTTATAGATAATGGAAAATAAACATGAGATTTACAAAAATGATAACATGGACTGGATAAAAGGAAGAGTGGGAGAATAGGCCAATAATTTGAATAGACATGTTTCTAAAAGATATACATCTGGCTAACAACCACACAAATTAATGCTCACCATTGATAACCATCAAGGAAATGCAAACAAAAACCACAATGGTAAACAACAAGCTTGTTAACTACTAGGATGACTACAATAAAATACAGATAATAACAAGTCTTGAAAATGATGTAGAGGAATCATTACACTCTGATATTGCGGGTGGATATATAAAATAATGTAACCACAATGGAAAGCAGTCTGGCATGTCTTCAAAAGTTTAAATTTGGAGTTACTACGTGCTCTAGGAGTTCTACTCCTAGGTATTTACCCAAGAGAAATGGAAACATATGCTTAGGCAAATATTTATGCACAAATGCTCAGAACATCATTCATAAAACACTGGAAGAAAACAAAAATTTCATCAACTGATAAATGGAAAAGTAAAATATAAAATAGTCATATAGTAAATATAGTAAATAATTTTTATAGTAAAAAGTGAATGTAGTACTAAACCATGCTACAACATGGATGCATAATATGCCAAAGGAAAATAGTCAGAAACAATAAGCCACATGTTTTATAATTCTACTTACATGAAATTCCCAGAATAGATATATCCATAAGCATAGAAAGCAATTAACTCTTGACAAGGGCTGATAGGATTGGGAGAGCTGAGTGAAATGAGGGAGTTGCTAATAGTGAATGGGCAAGGAGTAGAATCAAGACATTCTTTTGATGCACCTTGTTTTAAAGATTTGACATTATATTTATACAATTTTTAATACTTAAAAAATAAAATGTAAAACAGATTCTAAAATAAAAATAAACAAAAATGTCAAATTTTAGACTTACTTGTAGGAAGTACTTCAAGGTGCTAAAGACAGTGATTTACCAAATATACCTAGTGGCATATTATGCAAATAAAACAATGCACAAGAAATATAAAACTATTATCAAATACAATATTGCTGGTATTGCCATTCTTAGACAGTTGTATCAATATTTGATATGAAGACAAGACCACTAAAAATTATGTTGTTATTTATAAGGGTTTTGGACATAGGAGATAGGAGAATAAATGTAAGACACGTTAGATAAAGTATAAATTTCATTCCTGAATTTGAATAATAAGTATTAGTATAAATTTATGACCTGTTTTGCTTTCCAAAAATCTAACTCTTAGTGGACAAAGCCCTCAAAGATTTCCACTTCTCAAGAATATACCTCTGTGTAATCACCTTTCCCTATAATGTGAATGGGGTCTGTGACTTATTTCTCACCTATGGAATATGGCAAAGGTAACTGAATATCTGATTTGTTTAGATTATGTTATATGGCAAAAGTGGCCTACCCACAGTGATGATCATGCTATATCAGGCTCCAGATGAACATATTGAAAATTCTTTTTGCCAGTTTGATAAAGGGAAGGTATAAGGGAGAAATTCACATAGCAAGGAATTGTAGCACTCTTTAGAACAAGAAAACAGCAAACAAGTAGAAAAAATTTGAGGCCTTCAGTCATATAATTCCATAAACAACATGAATGAGCTTGGGAGTAACTTCTTCCCTGGTGGAGCCTCCAGATAACAATGCAGCTTAACTGATACATTCACTGAAGCCTGTGTGACCCTAAGCAAAAGATTGAGCTAAGTCATGCTCAGATTCCTAACTCACAGAAATTGATAATTACATATTGATTAAAACTGACAAATTTTTGAAAATTTATTATGCATAAATAGAAAAATAATGCATCTCAGTATTTTAAAAGCTTACATCTAGACTGCAAATGCTTCATTATTTTCCCCAATGATAAATTAATATTCCTTAGAGAAATGACTAATTTTGTGACTGGCATATTCAATCTATCAACACAGTAAGTCATTCAGTAGAGACCTTAGAAGATTCACAACTTAGTTTTAGATCTGCATTAAAAATACAATGGAAGATAAATGTAAGGTTAAAGACAGAAAGAATTAAGAAGATAAAAATACATGTATGAACTGAAAAGTTTAATATATAGATAAAACAATAGATTAGACACTACTGAAGAAAGGATTACTAAAATTTAAGATTATAATATAAAATCCACCCACATGAGGCAGAGGGAAATAAAAGAGTGAAAATTTTGACATAGTTTTAATTACATGTTGGTCAATATCAAGTAGCCCAACATACATGTAATAGGAATCCCCCAAATACAGACATAAACAATGAAAGGAACAACTGACTAGACTTTCCACAAATTTGATGAAAACTGTGACCCACAAGATGTGAGAGGCTCATCAAACACTAAACTGGCTAAACACAAAGAAAAATCACATTGAGGCATATACTAACAATTGAATTGAAGAAGATAGTAGAAAAGAGAAACTCTTAAAAGTAGACAGAGAAATAGGACACATAGTACACAAAGGAGTAAGAAAGAGAAGACTGCTTTTCTGGAGTTATGCAAGCTGAAAGACGAAGTAAAAGCATTTTTATATCCTCAGAGGAAAAAAAATACAACACAGTTCTACTTCCAATGAACATATCCTTCAAAAATGAAGAAAAAGAGGTACTTTTAGAGACAAACAAAATCTTAATTCATAACCAGAAAACCTACATCATAATAAATTGCAAGATCAGTACTTCAAACAGAAAGAAAAAGGTACAAGATTGATAGTTGAATGCAGGCAAAAAGTTGAAAAGAATGAAAGTGCTCTATGTGAAAGACCTATTGTTTTAAGCTGCTAAATTTGTGATAACTAATTATGAAATAGAAAGGTAATATGTCTATTTTTTAAAGTTATAAACACTGGCTAACTTATTAGCAAAGAACACACCTGTACCCAGATTATAGTCTTACTTTCTCACTAAAAAAAAATAGTGATCCTCAGAGAAATAACAGATAATTATAAGCTTGGCACACATGTACAGGCATGGATTCACACACACATCCCTATGAAAACCTTCCTTGTTTTAAACTAACTACTTTTATTCATTCATTCATGCATTTATTCATTCATTCATTGTGGTACTTGGAACTGAGCTACATCCCCAGTCCATTTTTTTATATTTTTATTTTGAGACAGGAACTTTTGATTCTTTGCCACAACCTCCAGAGTAGCTGGGATTACAGGCATTAGCCACTACACCAAGCTAAACTTTCCTGAAAGGTAATTAACAGTTTAAAGGAAAAATTTTAACAGTATTATGCTGTGTGTAATAACTCAGTATTAGTAAAATGTACAATGAGTGCAAAAGAGAGGAATGTAAAAATTAAAGTATACAAAAGTAGGGGTCATATGTGTAAAGTGATTATTTAAAGGTAGGCTATGATAAATTAAAGGTGTTTATCCTAAGTTCTACTTAAAAATATAAAAGAGAGACAAGTGGAATTCTAAAAAAGTGATGTTAAGTCTGAAAGAAAAAGAAAATAGATACAAAGAAAATGGGAAAAATAAAATACAGGTAAGAGGGCAGAAAATTTAAATTCAACCATATCAATAATTACATGAAATGTTCCAAACACTTCAATTAAAAAGCAGAAATCAACAAACTAGACCAATTATAAGTTTTCTATAAGACAACCACTATAATATGTATGCAGTTTGCTGAAAATTAGAGTGGGGAAAGATAAATTATGCAAGCAATAAACATTAAAACTCTGGAATAGCTATGTAAAAATGAGGTGAAGTGCTTGTCAGCAAAAGAATAAAAGATAAATATATCAATCTCTCAATGACATAGTAATTATATATATACACACTAAAAGAATTTTATAATAAATGAAGCAATAGATTGACAGAGATAGACAAACATAGTTGGATACTTTTTTTACTCTGACAAAAATAGAATTAAATTAGAAATAAGTTACAGAAAGATTTCTGGAAATTTACCAAAATATTTTCAAATTAAATGACAAATTTGTAAATAATCTGTGGGCTAAAAAATCAATGAGAAATTATAAAATATTTTTAATAAAATTAACATGAAAAAGCATCATACCAAAATTTATGGGATATAATTAAAATAATTTTTAGATGGAAATTTTTAGTTTTAAATGTTTATATTAGGAAAAAAAGATACAAATTAACAATCAAAGTTTAACATTAAGAAGCTAGAATAACATGAGAAAATTAAGTCAAAATATGTAAAATAAAGGAAACATTAAAGATAAAAGCAAAAATCAAATAGGAAATGATTATTAAGAATAATAAATAGTAGACTGAATAGACTGGTGGTTTCCTGAGCTGGCATAAGTAAAGGAGAAATTGAGAAATAGAAGGAGGGAAATTTTGAAGATGAAGGAAATGTCCTTTATCTATATTTTGGTAATAGTTTAAATTTTTTTTTTAAATTTGTTCTAATTAGTTATACATGACAGTAGAATGTATTTATGCATTTTGATAAATCATACATACCTGGAGTAAAATTTCTATTTTTCTGATTGTACATATTATAGGATCACATCAATCATGCAGTCATATATGTACATCTATATTTTGGTAGTTGTTTTATATTTTAAAAATACATAAATTTATTTGAACTGTACATTGAAATAAAGAGGGTCATTTTAGATTAACATAGGCATCTAAAGATTTGCATATTGAGGAGTTAAGATTTATATAAAATAACACTGTTTATTTTTTAAATAAAGAATCCTATCCACTGAGAAGAAGTTGGAGATCTCATGAAACATGATTTTCCATAATCTGATATTTATTTAAGGTAAGTGATGGGATTCATAGTACTGGACTCTTTGCATAAGAATTTGTTTGAAATCTTCTAGAATAAATTATCTTAAAATGTCTCTTTAGTCCACCTGAAATCTAGTGTACTAAACAAAACTGGGGCATTCTAGTAGACTTTTCAACAATTAAGAGCTCTGCTTCATTGCATTTTGCTAACTAGCTCATTTGACAATCACTTTAACAATTCTAGTACCTTATATTTGTTCCAATATAGTATATCTATAGTCCCAATCATTTTCCCACTACTGAATAACCTTCCTTGGGACAGAGTCTCAGAGAGGTAAAGGGTCTGTCATACCTTGGGCTAAATATCAGCTCAACCATTACAGCCATAGAACCTTGAAAAAAGTTTTTCTGAGACTGAGATTCCTCATCTATAAAATTGGCCAGTATATGTCTTTTGATTACTGAGTTTAGGTCATTAACTTTCAAGATTATTATTGAGATATGGTTTGTATTTCCAGTCATTTTGGTTTATTTCTGGTTTTTAATTTGACTTAGTTTCTCCCTTGATTATTTCTTTAGTGTGGTTGCTCCATTTGCTGGTTTTCACTTTTTATTTTCCTCATTTCATCCTCATGGAATATTTTGTTGAGAATGTTCTGTAGTGTAGACTTTCTAGTTGTGAATTCTTTTAAATTTTGTTTAAGATAGATGGTTTTTATTTCATCTTCAAATTTGAAGCTTAATTTTGCTGGATATAAAATTCTTGGTTAGCATCCATTTTCTTTGAAAGCTTGATATGTATTGTTCTAGGACCTCTAGCATTGGGAATCTGGGTTGAGAAATCAACTGAGATCTGAATTCCTTTCCCCCTATATGTAATCTGATATGTGTCTTTGCAGTCTTTAAAATTCTATCCTTATTCTGTATGCTTGGCATTTTCATTATAATGTGCCTTGGTGTAGATCTGTTGTAAATTTGTACATTTTGTGTCCTGTAAGTCTCTTATATTTGATTTTCCATTTTATTCTTCAGATTTGGGAAATTTTCTGGTATAAATTCACTGAATAATTTGTTCATTCCTTTGGTTTGTATCTCTGTGCTTTCCTCTATCCCAATAATTCTTAAGTTTGTTCTTTTCATATTATCCCATAATTCTTGGAAGTTCTGTTCATGGTTTCTTAACATCTTCTCTGCCTGGTCAACTTTATTTTTAAGATTATATATTTTCATTGCCTGAGGTTCTGTCTTCTATGTTGTCTAGTCTGTTAGTGATCCTTTCCATTGAATTTTTAATTTGGTTTATTGATTCCTTTATTTCATGGATTACTTTCTGATTTCTTTTCAGAATCTCTATCTCTCTATTGAAGTGATCTTTCACCTCCTGAAATTTATCTCTGATTTCATTCCTTACATCTTCCTTTACATTATGGATCAGTTTAACTATGTACATTCTGAACTCCTTCTCTGACATTTCTTCTACTCAAAGATTTCATCTCACTCCAGTCAGAATGGCAGATATCAAAAATACAAGCAACAATAAATGTTGGTGAGGATACGGATATTGCAGATGGGACTGCAAACTGGTACAACCATGCTGGAAAGCAGTATGGAGATTCCTCAAAAAACTTGGAATGGAACTACCATTTGACCTAGCTGTCCCACTCCTCAGTTTATTCCAAAAGGAATTAAAATCAGCATTATTACAGTGATGCCGCCACATCAATATTTATAACAACTCAACTAGCAATAGCAAAACTATGGTACCAACCTAGGTGCCCTTTAACAGATGAATGGATAAATAAAATGTGGTATATATAAACAATGGAGTATTACTCAGCCTTAAAGAAGAATGAAATTATGGCATTTTCTGGTAAATGGATGGAGCTCAAGAATATCATGCTAAGAAGAATAGGCCAATCCCAAAAAACCAAAGGCTGAATGTTTTCTCTGATATGCAGATATTAATTCACAATGAGGGGCTAGGGAAGAATAGAGGTACTTTGGATTAGGCAGAGGGGATGGAATGGAGGGTAGGAGGCATGGGGGTAGGAAGGATAGTAGAATGAATCAGGCATTATTCTATGTGCATATATGACTACATGACTGGTATTATTCTACATCATGTGCAACCAGAAGAATGAGAAGTTATATTCTACTTATGTATGATGTATCAAAGTGCATTCTAGTCTCATGTATAACTAATTAGAACAAATTTAAAAATTTAGAAGATGGGCCAGTATTAGCTCTACTGAGGTTTTGTAAAGAATTAAGGCGATTACCCAAAAAAACCTCTGTCCTGGTATCCAAAAATAAATAATAGTTACTATAATTATGCTAGCACTTGAGAATCTCAGAAACAGTTCTCAAAATTATATGAATCCACAAAACAAACATAGAACTGATATAGTTTCTCATTTTGTCTCTAAACGTAGATGATTGTCATAATTTAAACTCTTTTTATTAAATTTTGCTTTACCATAAATAATAACTACATGGTAAGAATTGCAACCCTCTTCCAACCATTTCCAAATTAGCATTGTCACTACCAACATATCAGTTATGAATTCTGAAATACATTAACATTTATTCATAGATTTGGACTGCCTCATTCCTCTCAAATCTGTCCTAAAATAATTGCACTATTTTTCCAGCCATTTCAGTACCTTTTCTTTTTTTGGCTCCCATAACTGTTCTTGGGATAGAGAAGCACAAAGTCAGAGCAATGACAATTGGAACTCCATGGCTATTCCATTGAAAGTCAATTGAATTTCAATTTCCTTCAATGGAGAAAGCCAGGAGGAACCAATTATTGTTGCTTTAACATTGTGCAATTTTACCTCAGGCACCACTTAGGATCCAAATGAAAACATTCAATTCCTGCTTATTACCTTCTTCCTGATAAAACACTACTTTTCCCTGGCTCCTGAAAATAGTGCTATGTCCAGGGAAAGCTCTATTAAATACATTTCACTATCTTGTTCATATTAACAACTATTAAAAGAAAGAAGATACACAGGGACCAATATTCCATATAATGCTGTTTACTGTTTAGTTTGTCAACCATTTTTGTGGTGATGCTTTGATTTCCACTTGTCATGGCAACTTACTAAGAAAGAAGTCAGTAGAATTCACTTTCTGTTTGGGACATCAATTCCCAATCTGGAAGAAATCTCATCTCCATGCTGAGTTAGCTTGCATCTGCCACAACCACAGGATTTCTGGGATGCTATTGGCACAACTCACACATTTCCACTGTGAAGCTTGGCTTTGGGAGGGAGTGAGAATGCTGTTCCCCTAGCAGTCATTCAGGGCCACAGACTGTGAAAGCCAGAGCCACCTAACAAGCTGTGAAAATTTCAGCCACCTGAGGAGCTGTGAAAGACAAAGATGGCGCTAGCTGAGGATATGTGAGCAGGCAGGGGTCTCCAGAGGAGGAGCAAATATCCCAGGCCCTCATGTCAGCGAAGAAACAGTGTACTTTGAACTGAGTAACAGAATCAGCAGGGACTGAAAGACATAAGAAGTGAAAATAAACTCAATCATGTTAGAAAAATGACTATACAAGGGTGGGATATTAGCCATGCTAAGTCATTATGCTCCGGGTCTGTTGTACTGAAAGAAGACAAATTACAGGAGAATAAAAAGAAACTTAAGCACCAAATATAGCCAGGGCCTAATAATTGAGGCAATTTCCAAGCTAGACTCTTGATGCTGCATCTCAGCATGTGAAGAACCTATAAAAAATGCAAAACTCTGGGGTAGCCCAGGATGCAAGGAAATGTACTATGTCTCTTTCCCAGTCCCCTCTCATGTTAGAGCAGTAACCAGGAATTTTAATGGGTCATTACTTCTCCTTATGTTCTGCAAAATAGACCCATTCTGCCCAGGACACATCTGGTGCACTGCCTCCCACCCCCAGGCCCTCTGAATACTCCTGTTTCTCTTGTCCCAGTTGGACATGAGATTGTCACGCAGATACAACTTCATGGCTCCATCACTTTTCCTGCTAGTGTGATCCTCATCCCCAGCTTTTGAGAGTTTAAACGGCAATATCAATTATCCTTTCAAAGCTGTTTCACATCAGTGGAGAAGCTTTGAAAATTAGATTTAAGCTCCTGTTGTCAACTTATCTTAGGGTTATGTTAGGTCTTGGAAACTGGCTTTTAGCCAAGATATTGATGGGAAGCAAAAGAAAAACTTTGAACTTTGTTCTGTGGATTGGTACTGCTCAAGAGACCAAGGGCAGCGTTTTGACTAATGTTACAGCGCACCTCTCTGAAGATTTTTTCTTTTCTTTTTGTCATCCATAATGGATACTAATTGTGAAAGTAGTCAGAAAGTAAAAATCTTGTAAAAAATGCTTTTAGAAATTTAGAAGGGTTTCAGCATAGGGTAGGAAGAAATGGAAATTTTGCCCTTATGATTCTTTCCCTTAAGTTGTGAGGGAAGTTATTAAAATTAAGAATTATATGGTGAATTCAGGCTAAATTCTCATTAAAGGATGGATTTTTACAAAGAGTAAAGTCATGACTCTTATGCAAATATGAAATGAGCATAAATCAAAGATTTTATTTAACTCATTAATTAATAAGGGAACCAGTAAGATGTTACAACTATTTCAACAGAGGATTCAAAGAACCACACATAGATAGGCCATCAGAAATGCAGAATGAATTTGCAAATAAGATGAAAAACTGGACATCTACTCCCTGAATGCATTTGCATTTCTGTGGACAAAAATCATTTGCATTAGTATCAATTTTCTACAACCCACAGAGTTATAAAATGAAAGAAGGAGATAATGTGGAAAGATGTCCTAGACAATGCTTAGTTTTCTACTGGAGACACTTGGTAATCATTTTCATCCAGTAACGTTTTTCACAATGTTTCCTGTCATTCTAAACCAAGTGCTGAAAAAGGATAAAGCACATCTCATGTCGACTTTATGACTCTTGATTAAGAAAACCCAGAGGGCTGCCTTGCACACATCACGTTTGTTGTTCTACTGTCTTGTTTATTTTGCATACAAATTTCCAAATATTAGTCTATGGGAATATTATCCATATATCTGGTTTCTTAGTTTCATAGAGCTGCTATAATAAATCACCAAAAAGGTGGCTTAAAATAACATAAATCTATTCTTTCATCATCCTAAAGAATTGAAACCTGAAATGAAGGTGCCAGCAGGATTTGTTCCTTCTAGGGGCTCTAAAGGAGAATCGACTCCATTCCCTGCCTTTCTCCTAATTTCTTCTGATTGTCCTCAATACTTGGCATTTGTTTTCTGGCTTGCCGACATATCCATCTCTGTCTCTATGGTTACATGGTGTTTTCTCTGTGTGTTTTTGTCCAAACTTCTTTTTATGTGGACATCAGCTATTTTGAATTTAAAGCCCAATCTTATCCAGTATGATTTCATATTAACTTGATGATATTCATAAAACCCTGTTTCCAAATACGATTGTATTCACAGGTTTCAGATAGATATGAATTTGGGGAGGGGGACCCGCTAGTCAATTCATTACACATGGTGATATCAAATCCAGGGGATGGGAAGGGAAATGTGTTTCTTACCAAGAGATTGCCAGGCAACTGTGAAAGGCAGACTATTTGAAGAGCAACAAGCTTAAATCAGAATACTCTAATTAAAGAGCAAATTAAAGAATTCTTGTTTATAACCAAGTCTGGATTATCTCCAAAAAGCTAACCAAGCAATGTAATACCAGATTTCTGGGCCAATGTTTCAAAGGTAACAGTACACTCATTCTCCAGGATTCAGGAGAACTTAAGTCTAGGTTTGTAATTAATGAGCTGTGTGCACATGGCCATGTCCTCTACTAATTGAGCCTTACTTTCCTCTTTTGTCAAATGAGGGAAATAGACTAGAATATTTTAAAATTCCCTTCTACCTCTAATGGGCTATGATTTATGATGTCTTTCTTATAAATGCAAAATATTCAACTCGGTTATCCGGACAGGAGCAAGATTGTCTTCTAAAATTGTTCAAGCACACTTAACATTGACCCATGCTTCCTAAGGTTACAACAGAATCTTTGGTTGTTTGATTTTTTGCATGTTTTCCATTGTCACAGCATACACAGTTTGGGGTCTTTTGCCACCTCTTTTTCATATTGCAACAAGGGGCCCTGTAGGATCCTGTGCCCTTTCCCACAACTGCAGGACTTCCACTCTGACATCCTAAAGGGACATCTCCATTGCAGTCTTTCTCATGCTTCCTGGGGTGCCATATAAAATACAGTTACATAGACTCCCCAGGAAACAGCACTCTAAGGGCTGTGCAGTGGCAGAGATGTACTGCTGGTAGGGTCAGAGTGGACACTTGACCATGCTGGAATAGCTAGTTTTCGTTGTTGAAGGTTAAGAATGAGGGTAACATAGGATCACTCTAAGCACTTTTACTAAATTAAGAAATGTAAATAAACTGGAAAGCTGCTGAGTACATCCATAAACTAAGCCAATAGACTAGTAGACTGAGAAAAAAATATGAGAAAAAGAAGAAGATTTTTTTAAGTGTACAGAGAGACCAATATCTGAGATCCTGATGATTTCTAGTCCTTGTGATAATACCTCAATACCTTCTGTGTTCCTGCCTCACTCAGACTCTTATCTTTCTCTTTCTTTCTTTCTTTCTTTCTTTCATTCTTCTTTCTTTCTTTCTTTCTTTCTTTCTTTCTTTCTTTCTTTTCTTTCTTTCCTTTCTAAAAATGTTTCCTTGTTTCATTGTCTTTTTTTCTTTTACTGGTTCATTAACAAGACTCTCTCTTAAGCTGCTTTGAAGGAGTTTTGTTACTTGCAATTGAAATAAACTTGGCTGAAACATTATTGATTAAATATATTTTAATAAGAAATTATGTAAGATTAAATTCACTGAATATTTTTCTCAGTAAAATCAAATATATATAAGTTTAATTTCACCCAACAGGTATTTACTTATGAAGAAGGTTATTCTAACCATTCACAAAGTGATTATGCTATGTGAGATATTATCTAACAAATTATTTTAAATAAACATGAATATACTCTGTGGTTCCTGCTACCGGCAACATTTTTTACAAGATTATTAATGTTTCTTGTTTAAAACTTTGACTAAGTTGCAATGTTCAAACCACACTTTCCATTATAACTCCTAATAATAAATATATGAGAAGGCCATTTGTTCTAAGAGCCATGAAATGATTTCCACCAGTGATTATAAGTAGATTCTTATGAGTATTGGCAAAATGTAAGTGCAAGAAAGGCTGATTTCTGCATAGATCCCCAGGAACAAACCTAAGGATACCTGAAGATTTCCTATAACATCTTAGAAAAAAAATAATTAGGTATTCCAGAATGTACTGGGTAACCAAATGGTGAAATCAGTCTAAGTAAAATCAGTTGACTAGAATTCTGCTTGGCGCAGTGCATAATGGAAACCATTTCAAGTGGACTATGTTGAGACTGGCAGGGCTCAAGTCAGAGCAGAACCAGGCACTGATACCCATGTTTTCCCTGGCCCTAGAGATAACCAGGGCGGGGAAGACCTGCATGTCTGCCTAAAGTTTCTCAAATGGTAACTTTTCTCAGGTGTTTCTTGAAGTGATCAATGAGAAGATAAGCCTCTCTAAACCTCCCTCTTATTTTTTTTTCATAGAACCACTCTCATGGTCAAAAAATTCCTAGAATGAAGTTTATGACACTTTGCTTCTTGAAAAACAATGGGGAAAGTTTTCTAAAATTTCTAAGATATTAAATACACATAAATCCATGTTTTGATCCTGGACAGCAAGAGCTCTGTGGTGTGCAGAAGACAGAAATTCAGAAGACCTTACATGACCAATGGGAAATGAATGAAGTATTAGTTAAATATCACTAACAAATATAATGTTCCAAGAGATTGTCTCCCCACTAAGAGTCCCAAATATATATTATTGCATGCCTACTATGCAATTATACAACTATAAAACATAGAAGTTAATATCTATTTGACATATACCATATACCAGGAACTGTGTATGTTAGGGACTATACACAGTATACAGTACCTAACACAGTGCCTGGTATACAGGGGTGTGTGTGTTTGTGTGTGTGTGTTTTTTCAATCTACACCAAAATCTTACTGTATAAAAGAACCCAGTATCATTCAACCACTCCCCTCTATATTATAAACATCAAGATATCACTGATTTACATAGAGCTTTGCAAAACAAGACATCTGATTTAGAATATTTGTAATTAATTTTCATCCATGATACAGAATATATCATATTTTTGGTCTTATGTAGATAATACTTTAAACTTATGACACCTCCCAAAACTTACCCTCATACATATTCAGTATGAATCCTTTCCTCTTTTAAGCTATGCCATATTTAAAGAAATATAAACCAAACAGAATTATACTCTCTTCTGATAACTTCTTCAAACATTTAAAGGAATACAGAACTAAGCCAGCCCTTAGCAATTCACCTGCCCCCATGAGGATTCCTCAGAGACTCCCCCTCCTCTGCCCTTATGTACCTCCTCACCCACCCCAGTTTGTTCCTGTGGCCTCCTCTCTTTTCTGGGCCAGCTTATTAGTCTTTTATAACCTGCTCCCCACATGTCAACTGTCTTTGCCATGAAAACACCCCTGGGCTTGAAGTTCTTTTTCTGCTCTAATTGCTTTCTGGAGAGAATTTGCCTTCATTCCTTTTATGGTGTTTCTTTCTTAGACAAAAGAAGTCAAAGGAGCTAACTGGGCAAAGGGAAAGAGAAAAGCATGACAATCAATTTTAAACTGAAGAACATTCAGTGGGAACCATTCTTCCAATGCAAGTACAAAGTGACCTCTGATTTAACTGAGCTTAATTACTATGGAAATAAAAAAAAATTAGTAGACATCTCAAGAGCATTTACTCTTTTGCAGAAGCTTTACATCTGGAAGTAGAAAAGAAGAGCATATGTAAAGATGATATTTAAATATTGTGTAAAAACAAGGGCTTCAGAAAATTATAAGCTTATAATTTTAACTATTACATTTTTGAAAAAAGACTCAGACTCTGAGGTGAGAATGTACTGGTTCAAGTTTAAGCTCACTTCTTTGACATGTACTGCTGTAACCTTCATATCCAAAATGGAATAATTATAATCCCTTCTTCATAAGAACAGTGTAAATGCCAATTTAGTAAACAACAATAAGTACAATTTCTCACTTTATAATGATGATTATAATGATAATTTATGAACTTTTTTAGCATTACTATCTGCTCAATACTGAGCTAAATGACTTTATATGATATTTAATTCATTTAATTACTTACAAGAAAGAAATAATGCATATTAACTACTTAGTAGAATACCTAGTCTATAATAAGCTTTCATAAAGAGTAACTAAAATAATAATTATTGCCTTAAATGCCATTGTTATGATTAGTCAATATTATAATAAAGCTTATCATCATTGGAAGCATTTTACCGCAGGTAGAAATTATGGAGAATGGATACAGATATAGTAGAACTACAGTTACTATATATTGTTTTCACTCAGGGAGAAATTCCGAGATGATAAGGGATAAGATTTGATAAAAAGAAGCAATGAGAGGTAGGGCCTGAACTGGCCAAGACAAGTAAAGAGGCAAGTCTGTGACTTGCATTACTACTGATTTTTATTAATGAATATTTAGCAAGGGATTGAAGATGAAAACTTCCTCCAAATGATGCTTGGGGTCAGTTTTCCAGCAGCCCCAGCTCAACTATTTCTGTTGTTTTTCTCCAACAACCTCAACCCCACTAGAACCACACTTCAAAGTTTCTGAAAATGTCAGATGGGAGAGACCATGCATCAACTCTTCTAATTAATTTATCACCACCCAGGAAATCCTACAACCAAGAAATCAGACATTTCAGCACAGCCAGCTATTTGGTGATTTCAAGGACCTCTCTTTATTTTCCCTAAGTGAGGAAAAAGATAACTGTTTGCTAATGCTTAGAATTCTTTTTTTTTATTGGTTCTTTTTAATTATACATGACAGTAGAACCCATTTACCCATTTTGATATAATTATACAGCAGGGAATATATCTTTTTTTCACAATGTAGAAACACACGATTCATATAATCTTACATATACATAGGGTAATACTGTCTGTCTCAGTCTACTATTTCTCCTTCCCCCACTCCCTCCCCCTCCCATCCCATTTTCCTCTACACCATCCATATTTCCTCCATTCTTTTCTTATCCCCCCCATAACCACCTCCCCACCCCCCACCCCCAGTTATGTATCAGCATCTACTGATCAGAGAAAACATTCAGCCTTTGGTTGGAATTCTTTTGATGAGGTAGGGTAGCCTATAGTCCAAAATGAGATACTAGAAACTGAAAATGAAAACACCTATGTTAAGAGGGTTAATATTTTAGTGAAAAGGTCTCTGACAAAATGTAATCAAATATTAATCAAGTGTAATGGAATGGTAGTAGTTGTTTTCCTGTTTTGATGGGGGACCTGGAGTGAAGAGGGCAGGAGGTATCAGGAGCTAAGAAGCCAGGAGATGAACAGTCCTCACCCAAGCTGCAGATGTGTGCTTCCCACTCAACCACTGCCTACAGAGGCCCCACACTGGGCTGTTCTGACCTGCATCTGGGAAGCTGCAGCCAACCCAGGAAGACTATTTGTTGTTTCATTTTGTTTTAAGGCATACTTTTTTCTCCAAAGAAATATTGAGTCATTGAGTGATAGCTGCAGTTTGAACTTGAGGGGGTGCGTCTGTTAATTTTGGACCCAAAGTTGAAGAATTATCAAGAGTTTGATACTACTACACTTTAGTAATCCTAGAAGTTACAACCTACCAAGAAATAAACTGTTTTCTCCACACATGAATATTTAGGAAAGAAAAAAAAAACAGACTGGAAGGGAAATGAGTCATAGGAGATAATTTGGGATAGTTTGACATAACAGAATATTTTAATTTAGGAGGTAGGAGACAGCTAAGGGTTACTCAATATTTTTCAACATCGGGAAGGAAAGAAGAAAGTATGCTCAGGGATTTCATCCAAGTTTTGTTTAAGGTGAAACACATTCATATTGATACAGTGTTTCCAACTAGTATAATAGTCATTTCCAAGCTATTTCATAATTATGTGGTGTGGGGTGGGATGATTGCCATAGACCAGACACTTCTATTTTATAGAACTTAACCACTTTGAATGTTTGCTAACAACTTTGACATTTTATTTGCACCATGATGACTACAGAATATAGTAAATTTCAAAAACAGATTGCAGAATTAAAAACTAGGCAGCAGGGACAAGGATGAAAGGAACAAGCAAAGCTAATAAACCAGTATGTAGGCTCAGAAGGAAGTATTAGTAATTGAGGAAAGGAATGAAGAGAAGGGAGAAGGGAGAAACAAAAAAATCCTTCAAGGCCTCACACAATGACTTCTCTCCATTTAGGACTCTTTAGCTAGTGGAATGAACTTCAAGAAAGATGCTGGAGTGAGAGGAGTTGAAAGCAGGCACAAAACTGGCATTTCTGACAATAGCAGAGTGTAGAAATCCTCTTTGGTTTATTTAAAAATCTATATCATTATGTATATGACATAATTGAATGGAATTCTTTATATAAAGCAAATGTAAATACATTGCATGCTGCACTTTCTTTTAATTATGAGAGCAGGTGAACAATAAACATAGCCGCACAATTAGAGGCATCTTCTAAGGCAATCATGTTTTCACTTTTCCCCAGTTATAATAGGTTATCACTTAATTTCAGTCCCTGAATGACCTCTGTAGGTATCACAGCAAAGTTCAGAATAACATTCACAGTGCAAGGACAGGTAGAGACTTGGGAGGAGGTGTGGGGCCACTCCGAGTTATAAGGCTGTGAGGTTCATCAGCTTTAAGACCTGAGAGCCCATGCTCTTCTCTATCAGATGATGGATGGGCCACTGGTGAACTCAGTCTCCCTTCTGGGGATATGTTTATAGGAAGGAGCACAGGAGGCGTCTTTTGCATAATGAGTCTGCTGAGGAAGGAAAGTACGTAACTGCTGAACCTGCTACACAGAGTGCATTGTTGGGAAGTTTGAAAATAAAAATAAAACAGTTTGCACTGGGGCATGTAATGCTCCTTCCCAAAGAAGACACTCCAAACTCAGGGACAATTTAAACAGCTCGGACTAGGTGGCAGTTCCAGTGTGCCGCTTGTCAAGTTAATTTATGGCTGTGTATAATTGGATGGTTGCTTTTCCTCTAGAAAGATGAAATAGCCAAGCCAAGAGAGATCGGTATCTCACTATTTCTAATATAGAGATAAAGATCTTATTTTTGTGTGAAAGAGAAAAAAACCATGGGGGTGCCAGGCAAAGATTAGGCTTTTGCAGTATTGCAAAGGTATGAAAAAGCAAAAGAAATGGAGGGAGATTTGAAAAAATCAGGAGCCTACTTACACAAACTTTTAAAAGTTAATTCTTGGATCTCCCTCAAATGGGAGTCATTGCTTCTTTTAAATTGTCCTAAGTTATGTTGAAATATTTCCTGCAACTTAAAATCAAATGCTTCTCATTTAAACCCCAGATATGTGGAAGCTTTATTTTTATTATCCTTTTAAAAATGTACTTTATTCCAGCACAGGAATAAACTCTAAGTCTCAAATAATAGCCATGGTTAATCAAAGTAGTTGGTTATACGATATCAGATTGATTTCAAATTAAGTCTTACTTCAGTGCTCATAAGAGAGGAAATACTTTTGGTTAAGTAACAATTTTATAGGAATGGGAGTCTGAAAGATGAGAAAGCCAGTTGAACACCAACCTCTCAGGATGAGGTCTTCTAAGAAAAACCTTCTGTTAACCCTGCCATAAAAAGGGCATCGGAGTCTAGCCACTACCTATCAAACCATGACATGTGTTATTGAAGTCAGATTGCTTTGGTATGCAGAACATGAAATTAATTCTCCACAGTGCAAAAGTGGGAACTTTATTGGCCTCAAAAGTCAATTACCTAAAAGAGTTTCAGATCCATCCAAGAAAAATTGGTCTTATGTTCTGTATAAGCTGGAAAAGTCTTGCTCAAACCTTTGGGTTGATTGTGCTGGGTGGGGATGAGAAGGGCAACTTAGTCTTCCAACGCACAGCCTCTTGGATCCCTTGGAGATGCTCCAGACATCTAGGTAAACTCAGACCCTACCCACCCATCACACTGCATGGTTGGGTTAGACTGAATGTGAAATGCAATGCAAGCTTGCTCCCCACATCAAGAATTTCAACAATTTGGGGGATTCTTTAACTTCACAAATATTTCAGTCAAAGAAAAGAGACTACATGACCCCTTCAGGCTAGGTGTAACCAGAAATAGAACCTAGGATACTCTTTGACTTCCATTAAAAATGAAGTTTCTTTAACATATATTGTTTAGCTGATTTTACATGAGGATAAGGACATTGAAGCTTATGAGACTTTGAGGAACAATATATTTGGAATGTACTCTTTTGAGTAAAGGAGTTACTTAAACTCACATACTCATCATCATCAGTACATGCTGCTTTATATCTCACTGATTTTATTTTGCTAAACTTTGGTTTTCTAAAATAGCTAAAGTGGTTAAGTTATAACAGAGATCACTACTTCTAACAAGTCAGTTTTAGAATGGGGTATTTTGGGTTTCTCTCCTGTGTAGAAGCACTAATGTAAATGGAGAAGGGTGAGATTGTTTCTGGACCAGGACCACTAGAACATGCTTGCTTATTCAGATTATGTTCTTAGTACCTCACTGGCTTACTTTTTGTTGTTGTTGTTCTTTAATCATATATTGCAAAAGCTACAGCTGAAGAAACATTATGACTCAAGTCATGGTAAGCTCCAGGCTTAGTCCCGGGCTTGGTCCCAGGCTTGCCTAGTGTCATTTCCATCATGGTGGAAAATGCACACACCATGCATCCTAATTTCTGATCAAGATGAGTAATTTATAAGAGATGCCAAACAAATGTCAATTCTTCTTTTTGTCCACAAGCCCCATAATAATATGTTTTTCAGTAGCTTCTTCTTTAAGGACTTTGGTTTAATAAACACTAAATTTATTTGTTGAGACAGGAAGAAAAGTAGACTTTAATATTCTCACGCATAAAGAAGTAAGCAATGTGTCAATCACTTGATCCGTGGGATGGTATTTTGAAGAGATCCACGCACAATGTCTTGAGATCAACAGAGAGCAATCAATCATTGTGAATTCTTGTAGCTTCCTAGGATGACAAGATTTGTTTTTAAGACTTAGCTCTCCAACTTGATCTAGTTGGAACAAAGGCAGCAACCGGATTCTCAGATTGCTCTTGCAACTTGTTATCACAATCTAGAAAAACCATTTAGACCACCCAGACCTTTATTAAACCTTGGCTCCTGCTACAAAAGGATCCCTTCTATTATTCCTTTAATCATTTGAGAACCATCTAGACAGTGATAAATTCATTATGCAAGCATTTAAAAAGAATTTTCTCTTATCTAAAAAATGCCAAGTACACACATTTTTCTTTTCTAGCATTTTCCTATCACAGGGTCGAGAGGAGAATAGCAAATATAACCTCCCCATTAGTATCGCAATATAAATCTCTGAAACAACTTTACAATGATTTTTAAAAACTTTATTGTCTAAGAAGTAAGACATTCCAAACTACTATAATTTAGATATGTTTTACAAAGTTCAAGAAAATTAATTAAAAGACTCAGATATTTGCTTTGGCTGATTCCTGTAAGTATTCAAGAAGAGCATACTGTTCTGGACTTACTTCCTAGAGGAATAAATTTTAAGTACCTGTAGCCACTCCGATATTCATTCATTTATTCATTTAAAATTTATATCAAACTTTTATTCTTTGTCATGCTTTATTATACAGATGTACTTGAATAATGTGGTTTGATGGGTTAAAAACTCAAGGAAGTCAAAAGATGAGAAATGCAATACTTAGAACAAACTTGGTTAGAACAGAGGAGAACAAAGCAGGAGAGAGAGGTGGAAGAATCAGAAACTGACTCAATTAAATGGAACAACTAGAACAAAGCAGATGGTGCATGTGAGATTATGGAGGGAGACGAAGTTGGAAATCATGGGCAAGAGTCATCGCATGCTGGATTCTGACAGGCTAAGAAATTTGGACTTAATCTTATAGAAAATAATGAACCTTTGAGGAAGTATATGTGAAAGATAGGATTATGATTCACATCTTTAACTTTGAGTTTTAGTGATATCAGTGTTTCTTCAGTGCAAAATATATTTGGAGGAAGAGGTAGGTGCTAAGGTTTGAATGTATAGTCAATTCATATATTGTATATATTCAACTCATTGTTTGAATGTTAATTCATTTCATATATTGAAAACCTAATTCTAATAGTGATAACATTCAGGAGGTGATTAGGTCATGAACATGATGAGGTAACTAGCTCTACCCTCATGAAAGAGATTAGTGACCTTTTAAACCAATGGCCCAAGGGAGCTCTTCATTCCTTCCAACATGTGAGGATAAATATGGAAAATACAATATAGGAACCAGGTAAAAGGCACTTGCCAGACACTGAATTTGCCAGTGCTTTGTTTTTGGATTTTGTAGTCTTTGGAACTGTCAGAAATTAATTTCTATTGTTTGTATGCTGCCCAGTTTACAGTATTTTGTATAGCACCCAGACTATGACAATGGGTATGAAAGAAACCTGAAGGCAGATATATGAAAGTATTGCCATATTCCAGATGAGGAATGATGAAACTTGAACAAACAGCTGAAAGATGGTAGTGGATATTGCTGAGATAGCAACTACAGAACCCAGCAATTGGTTAAATTCAACTGGAGAGAAATGGGGAAAAAAAATCACATGACTACATGACTGAGCTTTTTAGTGTCACTAGTACAATTACAGTGCCATTCATGGAAAATAAAGAAAATCCTAATAAATGGCATTTTAACAGAAAACAGTGATGATGTTTAGACAGGAATTCATATGGGTCAGACAAACTGGTTCAGAGAATTTTGCACCTTTTCAATATGGCTTCAATTTTCATAGAAGATATTTTCATTTTCCAAAGATATGGGATCACAATACTAATTAAGACATATAATATGAAAGATTTTTGAATTTGCATATTTAACTTACTCCAGGAAAAACCTTCATAGTTGAAAATATGGAAAAATTTTTGAGACAGGGTCTTACTACATTTTGGTATAAAAATTCTGGGCTCAAGTGGTCCTCCTATCTCAATCTCCTGAGTAATGGGTTGTAGTCACAAGCACTTGCCACCATTCCTGGCCTTTCTTTCTCTTTCTTTCTTTCTTCCTTTCTTTCTTTCTTTTTTTCTTTCTTTCTTTCTTTCTTTCTTTCTTTCTTTCTTTCTTTCTTTCTTT
>JAJEJO010002889.1:288855-328842 GCA_020662805.1 Glaucomys volans
TTTCTTTCTTTCTTTCTTTCTTTCTTTCTTTCTTTCTTTCTTTCTTTTTTTTTCATTCTGCATGTTTTATTTCTGACTGACCACATTTTAACTGATCTATGTCCATATGTGGCTAGTGGCTGCCATATTTGACAGCATAGTTCTGTAGAATTAGCAATAGTCTAAGTAGTACTGTGTCCTAAGAATTCTGGTCAAAAAGAAAGGTTTTATACTGATAAACAAGGGAATTCATGTTCTGTTAGTCACTTTCCATTGCTGACCTATGGTTTCTACTACCTCCCAATAATGCCATCATATAATAATCCCTCAGTGGATTAATCCATTGATAAACTCAGAGCCCTCATGATTCAATCACCTCAAATACTCTCCTCTGAACATTGCTATACTGAGAACCGAACTTCCAAACAACAAGCTTTGGGGGGAATTTCTAGATCCAAACTATAGCATATAACCTTTTAAAGAGCTGGCACAAAGAAAATTTAAAAATGAGACAAAGATAGAAAGATTACTAGAATGCAAAAGACATGGCAAGATAAAGAGCCCAAACTATAAATAAGCAGAAGCCTTCTACAGATAAGCAGAAAGAGAGTACAGAGAAGCAGTCTGTACTGCTTCTATGCACCAAACATAGAGACCTAGACAAAAGGAGGTTGAATCATGATAATAGCAGTCTACTGAAAATGTCAGTTGCCCAGTAAGCTGTTATATAATTTAAAGTGTTCTTTCAGTTCTCCATGAGACCTGACATGTAGCTTACGAATATGGTTCCTATCTTCCTTCATTACCAGGTTTCCTTTCAGTGAAATTCCATCAGCCAGCCATATGTGCATTATGTGAAATTGAAAGCAACTTTATTTTCCCTTCTACTGTGTGTTTAAATTTATTTATAGAATATTCTTTCTTTGGTCCTAAGAAACAAAAAATTCAACTAGCAACCTGACTTCCGTGACTACTCTAAGATGATAAAAAATTTAGTGGCTTTTAGTTTTCTCTTGCTTCTCTAATTGAAATGCTCAGTATCAGGTCATAAGTAGAACTTCAGAGTACTTATTTCTGTTGTGAATAGGAAGCAGGTAGTCAGGAAAATGTGTTTTGTTTTCCTTTATTCCCAACCACTCTCCATCCTAACCTGAGTTTTGTTTTACTTTTTATCTCCAGGATTAAAACAAGGCAGTGAGAGATTAGGAAGAAGGACAGAAAATTGACACTGGATATTTGTGATGATCAAGCATCAGAATCTCTGAGCTGGTCAAGTGTTTAAAATGGACTCTTCTTCCTTTCATTGCCTTTTTTGTGTGTTCTTCAGAGATAACCATCTGCCCCACACAGTTGAGGGTCTCCTTTTAGCTCAGGGGTACTTCAACATGATTCAGCACAGCTGGTTGCATTTGAATATTAGGGCTTGGACATCCTGTCATTTACGTCTAGCTGCTTTCTGCTGGTGTCAGTCCCACATTAACAATGTCTTTCCTAATGGAACAGAAATATTGAAAATCCCGCATAATGTTTGGATGGGCATTACTTAAGGTGTGCCTTCACTTTCTTACCCACTTTCTTCTCCCACTGTTGACTAACCTCTACTAATTGACTCTAGTTATGCACATTACCAAAGTGAATCAGATTACCACCTAAGTCTCTTTATGCATTGTTTCTCAACTTGCATGACTTTTCTCTGTTCCATTTTTATTGACTTATAAAGATTAACTCTCAAAGTATAATTATTTTTTTCATATCATAGTTTCTGAGTAAAGCTTTATTCTATCATACACACACACACACACACACACACACACACATGCACACACATGCTGAAAGCACTAAGCTTTCACTTTGGGATATTTTAAGCAAATTTCATAACAATAGACTTGTTTTTCAATACTGTGCTCTTTCTGTTCTGCATATTAAGAGCTTGATGCTCAAAGACACAATTTTAAAAATGTCCTAATAAGCAAATCATGAATATTTAAACTCATATTGAGAAGGTTTTCTTATATTCCTTCCCTCCTTGAATGTACTCTAAAATATGCCAAATTTTCAAACTCTGGCTCACTGCTCACATTGGTTTAAATGCCCAATTCATTTCTACTTGAGCTATCACTTGGAAAACACATGAATAAATATTGCTGCTTGGGTAAAAAGAAGGATTTTTTTTTTTTAGAGGAGATTACAAACTGTAAAAGTTACAAAACAGAATTTGCAGATGAACTACAAATGTTAGCCCCATGAGCATTCATCTCTGTGATTTAAAGGTTTCTAAATACATTTAAATAACTGAGCTACGAGCTGGTATAGTGGTGCATACCTATAAATCCCAGCAACTTGGGAAGTTGAGGTAGAAGGATCACAAATTCAAGGTTAGCCTCAGCAACTAGTGAGTGAGGACCTAAGCAATTTAGTGAGAACCTGTTTCAAAATTTAAAAATAAAGTAATAAAAGGGAAGGCTGGGATGTAACTCAGTGGTTAAATACCCCTGAGTTCAATCCCCACTACCACTAGCAAAAAATAACCACCAGAACAAAAATGTTTGGTTTCTGCAATCACTAATTGTCACATTTATTAAAGGGTAAGAACCATTTTGGAAATGCACACCAGGCTTCAAAGATACCATCTCTGTACAGTCACTCTTGTGCCTGGTATGACACTAACTGGGTCTCACTTCAAGTTCAAAAAATACAAGTGCACCTTAAGAAGGGCACGAAGAATTTATATATTTGCAAAGCTTAGTGGAAATATCAAGATAATTCATCTGATAATTCAGATTAAAACACATTCCTATTAGATAAAGTCCAGTAATTGAGGCATGAATAACATTTAATATTGAATTTTTTATATAACTAGATGTCATAAGTCTCCATTTAAAGTTTATAGAAAGATACTATAAAAGAACCCTTTTAATTGGAAGTGACTACTGTCTTTGAAGTAAAGTCTGAATTGAAGTTTAAAGATAACATTTAGTCCAATAAATGTGATATTACTATTAACAATTGCAATTCATATTTTTGACATAACAGTAAACAGCAATTAGCAAAAAATAATAGCTAACACTTATTGATGGATTACTACTATGTGCCAGGTACTCTGCCAAAATCTTCACACAGAGTATCACATATGCATAATCGACCATTATGGTGGTGTAACAATGTGATCCCTTCCTTCAACAGAGAGGGATGGATGCAAGAATGAATCCTAGGATGGATGATCATCATTCTGAAGCCAGAATTGGGGACAGGCAGTTAGTGTAGAATAGGAAATCTGGTCAAATCAAGGAATGGAGGCCACCAGGGTCTGGGAAGTTGGAGACCGCCCCTGGGAGATTGGAATGTCAGTGTTTCCAGAGCCCTTTTGATCACCCAGGTTACCTGCTTAACTGGCCCTCCCAAAAAGCTGCGGGCAGGGAATTGCAAATTAATGCCTCCTGGGCCCCTACCTGCCTGAATCTTCCCGGTGGCCTTCCCCCAGCCATCTGCTGCTCACCTTTTCACTATGTCACCAGACATTCCTGGGCCTAGTCATGTAAGCAGGAAGGAGAGAGATAACTGGAGAAAACAGGAGAACAAAAGAGACCCTCATCTATTAAAGATGTAGGGCGCACTCACTTCTTGGGATTCTAGAACATCAGCCATAGCCCCCTTCTCCCTCCCGGGAAAAGTCTGTGTTATTACTTTTAAATAAAACCTGCTTAATATGCTTGCCCTGGCATGCTTCTCTGGCGTTATACTTCAACACCTGAAGAAGCAGAACTCGGCACCAGTAAATGGCGGTATCAATTCCATGATGGACCCATGATGGTTTTATGAGTGGCTAATGAGATAGCACCTATGAATCATTCTGAAATTAAGAAGTAATTTTTATCTCTTATTATATAGATGAAACACCATTATGTTATTATAAAACTTTCATAAAATGAAGAGAAATAGTATTTGTTGAGTTTTTCTTCTTATATCTGCAGACCATAAGGCATTTTTCTTTAGACATTGGATATATTCAACATTGGTTTCTATTCACTACTTTTGCTGTTGTGGGTCATACAAATATTTTTTAATGGGGTTTTTATGTTTTTCCTTGCCCCATTGGTGATGTATATTTTCTGAACACAGCGAATAAAATAGCATGCATGCAGATCTCATAGCTTTTGAGCTTATTGTCACTTTCTCCTTCTTGTACATAATAAATAAATTAGAGAGTGCTGGAACCCTTAAATTAACAAAAGGTTAAATAAAATTTTATGATCTCCCTTGCTGATTTCCTGGCTAGTACCACATTTTGAGTAATACATCATTAGAGAAATCACCCTCTAATGCATGATTATAATATTATGATGTGAGAGTTGTTACTTAGAGACACCTCCTTAAATAGATTGTTAGCCCCAAGAGCCTTGAAAGAGGCAAGTGAGTTTCTTCATTCCAGGGTTGCTGACAAAAGATCTTCAAAAGGCCCCACGAATGAAGACAAAATTAATGGTTTTAGGGGACCCCTTTGCATTAACTCAGAAAGCCTGAGGCATCAAATGGAAGCCTTTGGCTTGTCAAATTATATATTATCATCTTGCAAAACATTTCTCTGAATTTATTTTGGCTTAAAGAGCGCAGAAGTACCTATGAGTGGGAAGGACATTCTTGAAGGTTATGTATATAAACACTGAATTCAAATTCGACCCTTTTTTCCTCAACTTTAATTACCACCAGTGTAAAGACTTTCAAATTATTTTAGAATGTTCAAGATAGAAAAGGGTTGTTATATAATACACACGATAAAGGTTTGAGAAAATTACTGAACTTGGTCAATACAAGTTAGCTAACAGAGTGAGGCAAATTCGCCACCTTCTTTTTTCTCTTAACAAAAAATCCTTTGGCAACATCATCTATGTTTTTGTTTGATTTTCCACCTTCCCGTTCTCCACACAAAGGAAGGAAGATAATTTGTCCAATCTTCCCAAGCTATTTCTCCCTGAACATGAGCAGCTGTGCCAAGGAAAGCAAAATCGGAGCCGAGGGAGTTTGCTTCAATCTAAGAACTCCTCTGCCCACAAAACAGCACATAAGAAGGCTTATCTTCATTATCAAATTCAAATTTTTGCAGAAAGAAGAAGTAAAATTATTAATTATTAAAATGCTTTTGCACTAAAAGAATGTGTATGATATTGGCCTATTTCTAAAGGTTCAGGCTCTTCAGAAAGAATCATTTGAAAGATGTTTTCTAGTAGCTCAAATGTAACACTGGGAGTAATGAACTTTTATCCCAGAGTAACTGTAAAAGTCAGTCCACTCACTTCTCTTGCCTTACTTTTATTAAGCCTTTTAAAGGCTTATCACTTATCAAAAGTAAGGTGATATATTCCTTTTAACAACCTTGTGAGCCTTTGTTATTCACTCATTCTAAGGAGGAAAGGTGAAGACAAACTTGAATGCCTTTACTGAGTTCACAAGGCAAGAGAGGTCTGGGCAAGGTAATGATGAAGCCAGATTTCTAATTTGCTTCCCCGTCACCCTTGCAGAAGAGCTCAGAATCATATTATTTTTGTCATAAAAATATCTGACTAACCTTCAGACTGTACGACCTCAAGCAAAGACTCATAATAGGATCTCAAAGAGACAAAGATAATAGATAATTGTCTGAGGTGACTTTTATTTTGTTCTAAGACTTCACTGAGACCACAAACTATGCCAAAGACAACACTGCTACACAATGGATAGAAATGGGAGGCCATTTGATTTCCAGATTAAGATCAGTTAGGATTGTTCAGCCTTGGCAGACAGCACAAAGCTTTTCAACGGAATACACACACACTTCTCAACTTTTATGGCTTCCTTTGTTAATATTTTCAACTCCTTATGCTTTTCTTGTTAAACCACTTAATATCGATTCTATATTTAGGCCACTAATCATGATTTTAGTAGAAGAATGGACTATTAATAATGATCTGTCACCTACAAACAAGCCAGGTTGTCATATTTTTCACTTTTAAATATCTAGCATGGCTATTAGATGAACCAAAATCCTAATTTAAATCCTATTAGGTAACCAAAATCCTAATTTAAATATTGGAATAGAAACAATAGTAAAATATTAAGGGTACATGGCTTGTGGATGTATATTTTAAACAAGAACTCACTTTGGAGGATTGTATTCAATTTAGTAAGACAATTTGTTTCAGAAATAATTTGGGACTTAAATCAATAAATAATCCGACCTGTTTGAAGAAAACAGGACACATGAACATTGCCACTGTCCTCATTGACACTAGGTACAAGGTGTGTACTATGAAGTAAGAGTCTAAAACATACCTGACAAAAGATAGGTCCCGAATGAAATGCTTATCAAATGACATCATTGATGAATACAGTTCAAAAATACCTAGCAAGTTGGTTTTCTGACTTCATGTACAATCTGGCCAAACTCATGCTTCAGAGATGTTTTTGTCTTTCTTAACATATCTTTCAAGATTGTAATGGTAAGTGATCCAGGAGAAACTATGTTAGGAATAGAACTGTTCGAAATAGTGAGACAACCCAGAAACAACTACCAATTTCTGAATGTTTAAATTTACTATAATGTATGAATTATATGCATATAGTCTACTAACAGATAATCTTGTAGGAATATTGCCTTTTCTGCCAAACTAGCAAAGGTTTGAAAATACAGGGATTTCAAGCTGAAGCAGGAAAATCCTTGTAGAGGGAGTCACTTGGAATGGCAGTATGCATTGTTACAAATTATCTAAGTCCTTAATCAAGTCACTACCTGCCTGGGTCTTAAAACCCCTAGAAAAATAAAGAGTTGGAACTAAGCAATGCTGCTTTTCCATCAATTTTTTGTCTTTCTTGAAATATATGGTTGCAGGAAAGGCTAATATTATCCATTGAAACCTTCTGGATCTTCTCCATTTTGTTCAAATGAAAATAATGCTTTATTCAGCAACCTCCTTTGCAGATAGGGACAATCAATTAAATCAGACAGGGACTTCCAAACATCTCCTTTTGCCCCTCTGTATGTTTCTCCTACCTCTTGCCTGGAACCCAGGGAGAACTGAAGCCCCAAAAGCCATATGGTGACTCTGAGAGTAGGAGTCACTAGCTAAGGCAAGGTAGAAGAATGCTGAAATTAATACCTCCTGATACTAACATCCTAGTTCCAAACTCATACTGAGTTTTTAATATTCATGTTTATTGATTTTTATCCTGCATATGAACACAAGGACTCTGGATTGGAGACTGAGTTCTTATGAATTACCTCAGAGTCCTTGACCACCACCCACTTCTCTGGCTTTAGACCTTGCCCCTGGTGTTACTTGGTGAAAACCACGTCAAGTGTCCTATATTAGCAGCTGGGCAATCCACAGGTAAAGAAAGGACAATAGATTTTTCTCCACTGATGCTTAGAAGACAGACCTCAATCCCTTACCCCACCCAAAGGAGAGGAAGCGGTTTTTGCTGGTAGGATAAGGATCCCCTTGAGATGGAAAAGAAAAGCTCCTGAATTCTGTCTTGGACCTTTTGAAATACAAATAAACACATTCTTTTAGGGTCCAGATAAACTACTGCGTATCTTTTCCAACTTCTAAGATAAAAAGGTATCTCTGAGGTCTGGCTTTATTTCTTCTAAAATGGGAAACAGTGAGATATTGCTCATTTTCCTGATACCTTGGGTCTTCACATAAGGATCTGGTTCAGACTACAAGCATTTGGCTCTCTGAAATCAAAGCAGTCAGGGAGAGAAATGGCCACAGAACTCAGTCCCCAAGTAAGAGTAAATATTCCCGGGGAAATGAACTCACTGTACATATCATACAGATGTCTATGACTCAGGAGGCTAAGGCTTTGACAAGAGTACAGAGGGACACAGAGAACTTTTATTTCTCCACAGCAGGCTACATCTAGACTTCTCCCAAAGAGAATAAATACTGTTTATAAGCCACTGTCATCACATCTCAGTTATTAGCATCAAAACACAAATCCTAGTTGACACAACCATTGACTTTAAAGTACAAAGGATTCAGACAAAATCTAGCTTTCAACTCCTAGGACTAATAACTATCATAGGACTAAACATCTATGAAACACTCAGCACAGAATGCATTCAGAAATTAATGAATTAATAAGCACTAGAATAACCCAATGGTACACCAAGCAAAGGTAAACAAGTAGGCCTCAATATGACCATCGCCTGGATAAATGCTCCCTGTGGTTGTCGTTATTGTCCTGGTTTTATATCAACTCTAACCCTACACATATCATTTCTCAATTAAAGCATTCAATCTGACCACGCTCAATATTCACCTGACTAATCCAAGGGTCACCTTGAATAAAACATCTTGAGAAGCAAACTGGACAGTTATCTTGACCAAATTAAATAATTTTATTATTTACTTATTAACATTCTTATTTAACATTTTTAGAGTACTTTATCATATTAAAATTGCCTATCATCACAATTGATTTGAAAGCTCAGTAAGGACCAGAGATATGTTCATATTACAGTTGAAGGAATTCCAAGCAAATTTAGCTCAGTGTGTGACTTCTTCATGTGGAAAAAATAATCAGGTTTTTTTTTTGTGTGTGTGTGTTTCTTTTCCTTTTGCAAAATGTTAATCACAATTTCTGAACAATAGTTGGCCAATGGTCTGCCATACTTTGATGGTGTTTTTCAGACTGCATTATTATCTGGTCATGAATCATTGTCCTATGGCTGTCTGCTTTGCTATGTGGCCGTGGACAAAATTACACTCTGTAAAAGAGATAGGAGCAGATGATACAGCCCTAGAGAACTGATTTCCTGCTTCAAATATGTTTCCTGATTGAAGATTGCACACCTAGGAGGTGAGATGAGAGAGCTATTTTATAAAAGTGTCCAGCAGATGTACTGCAGTAATCCCCACTGTATTCATCATTTACTAAATTGCTCACACACCAGAGGTATAATCCAATGTAAATGATCTCATCACCCATCAGTATGAGGGCTCACAAATTCAACTTGGCCTCGAGCTAAAACTTGACATTTCAAGGTTCTCAAATCCACAGTAAGTAAGCAGTGTATTGATGACTTCCAAACGTCTCTTCTTGAAACGGCACCAGCTTTTGAGAAATGCAGGTGTTTGGGATCTAGAAATAGAAGTGGCCAGCTGCCCTTGAGATACTTGGGGCACAGTTCCATATTTCCTACCCCTGATTTGGCCTTGAGAATAGAACATTTTGTGCAGAAGATAATGGAGTTGACACCATTTGCATTCTGCTCATACAAATACCCAAGAATGAAATTTAAAAGGTTCATTTTTAAAGTATCCCTTCTTGCAGTTTCACTGGCATTGCTGTGTTTGGAAGACATAAGGCATTCTCATGCTGTGAAGTCAGAAGAACACAGAGATTGGCAGAGACCTTGGGAGGCCATCGATGCATGAACCCACCCCTAACAAAGGGTTATAAGACCTGAGGTAAGCCTGTGTCAGTGTTTGTGGAAACTTGACAGGAGAGAACAAGGCCAGATGATTTTAAATCTACTCTACATGTTTAATATTTTTGGATTTCACAATCCTGGCTGAAATTACTCTCAGAATCATTTCATTTAGGTCCCTTATTCTTTAACTTCCCATTACTTCCATGTAGTTTGTGTGGTATGCTGAAAAAAGCTTAGGCTTGTCATACACACCTGCAATCTAGTTCCTCTTCCATATCTATATGGATCTATATACATCTTGGCCATGTGACAAAATACTTATTCTTCTTATATTTATTAAGGATTTATTTTCAGTGTAAAATGGAAACAACAATAACTTTTTCATAAGTTTGAAGATGAAATTAGATGATATTCATAAGTACCAGAAAATAACTAATCTTTCCAGAAATTGTAATTCTTTTTTTGTCATGATTCCCTTAGTACTTTACATTTTTGAGCACATAATATACATTTAAAAACAAACTTGCAATAAACAAAATTTTATTACCTATCTATTACCTATTATTACTTATCTTCTTTTTTTCCTGTGGCTCCTTTTTCTCCCCATTTTAAACTACATTTGCTCATTTCCTTATCTACCCCTGCTTGTAATTTACAGTATTATTTTATTCTACAATGTTATGCCACAGTGTTAAATGCATTTTTGGCTGTAAATGACAGATAATAAACTTGAATTATGTAAAAAGAGGAGAAACAGAGTATTTATTGGAATTATATTATAGCAGTTTGATAAAAGAAAATCAATAGGAACTAAATAACCCAAGACCCATGGTCTTAATTCCTATCACCCTCACCTCCCTTTGTCAGTAAATGCTTATCCTCAGGCTTCTCCACACTGAAGTGAACATGGGTGCTGGCAAATCTGGGAGTCATAATCTTATAAGTGCTAACCATAAAATAAAATAAAATTCCTATACATAAGTACACGTATGTATGTGTAGTGTGTGTGTGTGTGTGTTTGTGTATGTGTATAATGGTGCAAAGAAGTATTTGGATTGGTCTACCAATCATAGAAGTCAGAATTGTGATCGCCAATTGGCTTAACCTGAGCTACTCAGCCCCAAAAGGAGTGAAGGGTGGGGCCTGTTACCATAAGAAGAAGGGTAAAATGTAGAAGATAAACAAAACTGACAGCTGTTACTGTAGATTTTATATGTGCTCACTGCAGTCCTAGTTGTGGGGCTATAGAAAAAATGAGCTTAACATGATTTAAGTATAAAAATAATACTCTACTATCTCTTTTTGGTTTGGCAATTATAATTGGGGTGAAGCATTGATGTAAAATATTTTTGTTTGTCATTGAATATTAATTTATTCATACTTGATACAGTAAATGGGGAAATAAAAAGAAACATAGATGGCTATTTATAGAAATGTACCTTAATTTCTAGGGAATATAGAAGATCATTTACTTCTCTTGTGTTTCTACATTAATATCTAAATTCCTTTAATGGATATATTTAACAATCAAAGATTTACATGAAAGAGAAATTATTCTGAAGGATCTAGCTCACTGAGAAATACAAATAAAGGTAGAAATGATTGAGTCCACTTCTCTTCCAAAGAGTAAGTTCACACAAGGGAAAGAAGAGAGTCTGTATAGGGTTCCTGAGAAGGGATTGGTCTGAAGTATACAATTAAAAATATGATTGAAGATTCACTTGGAAAAAGAAAAAATAGATTGTCTTATTAATTGACTGAAAATAGTTCAGGACATTAATAACCAAGAATGCACTGAGATTTCTAAAACTATTGCTCATTTTCTAATTAAACCTAAAACTATTCTTGTGAAGTATCTAGAAGCCAGCCAGTAATTATCCCCATTTTGTGAATAAAGAAACAGTTTCTGAGAAGTGAGGCGGTTTAAATGTAGAATCAAGTCAGTAACACTTAACAACAGAACAGATCCTGCAGGTGACAAGAGAGAGGGTGCCTTTTCTTTGTTTTTTGTTTTTTTTCTTTTCTTTTCTTCTTTTCTTTCTCTTTCTTTTTTTTTTCTTTTCTTTTTTTTTTTTGCATGCAGAGATGACAATAATAGGCAAATCAGTTGGAGCATAATACAAAGTTGAGTTTAGAATTAGAAAATTCAAATTTAAATGTAGTTTTCCAACTCACAAAAGTTAGAACTTGGGCAAGTCACTTCTCATTTTGTTATTTACAAGCCACAAATAACAGTGATCACTTTAGAGCATTGTGAAAAGGCGACATGAGAATATCCCTGTGTTAATGTAGAAGATTATCTGTGGGGACTCATGGTTTCTCTTTTCTGCTGAAAGCACTCATCTTTGATCAAGACCTGAAAGTCATTGTAGCCTCAGTTAGCAGGTACCATTTTCCAAAGATTCACCAGATTTAATTTCAATGAATTTTGCAGCTCCTAATCAGTATCTGAGCACTCTGAAGGATGGAGTCTTCCTATTAAAATATTAAGATGCCTGTACCAAGTGTATTTTTCTTGTTATAAAAGAATATTTGGGAGAGTTTAAAGAATAATTTAGCTAAATTTTAAATCAATCATATAGACTGTTTTGTTTTGCAGAAAAAGATAATGAGACCCAGAGATGGATGTGACAGACACAAATGAACAATAAATTAACTAAGATCAGAGCCCTATCACATATGTCTGTATATTTTTAAAGGAAACCTTCCACCAGGGGTAGTTAAGAAAGCTGGAGTTGAAACGTCCTTGACAATACACACACAAAATTCTCAGGGTAGGTGTCCTGAGCTGGCTATATTCTCCTTGATAAAAGCCAACCTGGCAAGACATCTGAAATACAGAATCTGTGACTCCATACTCTGTAAAACTGAGAAAAGAAAGAAAGCATAAAAAAGAGCTGTACCTGTGCTGAGATACCAACAGAAATTCTAACAAAATTGCCAAAGTATGTAGTAATACACAGACCTTTCCACATGGACCATCCCAGCTCATTAGCATTCCACTTATGGCTTGAGGTCAAAGCTTACAGAAGTCATATTCACTTTGTTGATTTCACTCACCCTCACATGCATATCTTTCCTTTAGGGCCCTGTAGAAAATGGGTCACTATCAAGAACCAGGTAATCCTTGATCCCAGGTCTATCTAATATCAGTTTAAAGTCTAAATAGAACCAACATACACAAAACCCCCTTATGAAACATAAAATCAATCTAAAATTTCACTTCTAAATTCAGGCTTTCTTTTAAGCTTTCTCAGTTTTCTTTGTAAGGTTGACAGTGAAACATCTAATTTTGCATAACATTTTCCTACTGCACTAAGTGTAATGCCATGACTCAGGGAGTACTGGCTGTAGGGATCGACTCAGTTCTGACAGTCAGAAGGAAGAGGAGAGGTGCAACCGTGGACACCATCAGTAAACCAAATTCACAAGTAGGTTGATTCCAAAATACTTGCACATCAATGTCGCAAATGATGACATAATGTTTTGCAAAATTAATGATTCTTTTTATGGTAATTTCAATTACTCTGTCTTCCTATGAAAGTCCATGCCCCTGGGAAAGAGACGATTAAGTAGAAAGGTACAAATCAAAAAGTAAATTCTCGTACTTTGAGTTTCAAGGTACAATTTTAAAATATATGACAGAAAAATTTTTGAGGGAACTTAGTTTTCAAAATCAGAACCCTGACATTTAAAAAATAAAGTCTATGCAAAATCAATAGATACAGAAAAATAAGTGTCTCATCCACAGGTGTCCTAGAGCAATATGGTATATTGCAGACAGGCCAAAGAAAGTGCCAGAAACAGCAAAAGAGACATGTGATCAATTGGGGGAAAGCTAACAGGAAATTAAGGACTGCTCCAAGAAGACTTCAATGGTGACAGGGCTGATAGAGACTCCCCTCTGTCCCTCACTGTGCTTTGCCAAATAGTGCCTCCTCTACCTCACAGTGTTTTGACTAGTGTCCTTGACTGGCTGGATGAGTGACATGTATCATTTCCACAGTACCCTCAGTTCCAAACCTGTCCCTACTAAGAGAGGGGTTTTATATCATAGGCTGCAAAAAGCAGTGATATCATTAGCATTAGTTCGCTTAGTTTGCTTCTATGACCAGCATCCCAAGAAGTAACTGTCCTAGTGTACATGCAAGAAAGGAGCTTTTTACAGATAACACAGACTGGTCCTAGTTCACACTGTGCATAAGGAAAAGCCATTGTCCTCCAAGATAATATGTATCTAGACTTTCCAGCCCAGACTTGCTCCCATTGTGCCCTTAACACAGTGAGGTTTCGGGGAACAGGAAGACAATATCCAGGGACATGGTTCTTTCCTGATCCCTTTGCTTTAAGGATGATACATAAGTCATATGTCTAATAATATATTTTTCCCTGAATCTATACTAAAGGAAGACCTCAAATTGAAACTTAAATAGTCAAAGGGAAGAGAATTAGAGCTTATTGCATGCCCCACAAAAGGCCCTCATACCAGGACTTTCTTTTTCCTTCTTCCCTAGGATGCTTCCCAAGTTGAAGTTTGTCATGAGATATCTAAATGGTTTAGAAAACACAGGTAATTTCTGCACCTCATCCTGGGTGAATTCCTGGGATCGTAAGGTCTTGATAAACAGTCTCCTGCCAGCATGGCATGGAGACCTGCAGCAGTTTCCTAAGGCTGCTATAACTACCAAAACCAGGTGACTCATTTCACAGTCAGAGGTAAGAGGTCCAAATCTAAGGTGTTGGCAGGGCTGAGATCTCTCTGAGACCCTGGGAGGAATGCCTCCTTGCCTCTTCCTAGCAGCTATAGGTGGACACCAATCCTTGACTTTATAGATACATGGCTCCAGCATCTGCCTCTGTCATCTCATGGCTGTCATCTCCTGTGTGTCTCTGTCTTTATATCATCTCTTATAAAGATACCAGTCTTCCAGTCATATTGGATAAGGGCCTATTCTCTGCCTGAAAGACCATATTTTCAAATAAGATGACATTTACTATCATGAGAGTCTGGGACTTAAACCTGCTGAGGAACAAAATTCAATCTATAAGAAGGGCATAGGATGAAAATTATTATCTCATGTGTCAACACAGAGGTCCTCAGACAATTTCACATAGTATTTAGTAGCCCAGAAGGATATTTGAAAGAAAAAAAAAAACAATTTTTCTTTTCCCCCCACCCCTAGAGTGATTTGGAAGTGATGAGGAAGAGAGCTTAAGTTGGAGAGAACTTTTCATCATAAGGTGCCTGTGACTGCCTGTTATGGGCCCATAAACTATTTGCAAACATGAAACTCCCAGCAGACAGAAACATACAGCAGCCCACCACCAAGTAAGACAATGCTGGAGAATATCAAGATGGAATAGGTAAGTAAGAATCACCATACACCACTATACTTTACGGACATTGATATGTTGATGCTTCTTAAGGCCCTCAAGAGTATAGATTTCACATGTCCCCTGAAGATACATCAGAAGGGAGCCAGGTGCAGTGGCACACACCTGTAATCCCATCTACTCAGGAGGCTGAGACAGGAGGATGACAGGTTTGAGCTCAGTCTCCACAGTTTAGTGAGACCCTGTCTCAAAATAAAAAATAAAAAGCTCTGGGGGTGTGACTCAGTGGTACAGCACCCATGTGTTCAATGTCTACATTGTCTACATGTCTACAAATAATAATAAGTTTGAAAAGGGAAAATTTTGAATTGATTGAAAATATTTGATGAAATGAATAAATTTATCTTAGATTGACTAATATTAAATATTTGCCATTATATTAAATCAGAAGGAAAGAAAGAAAGAAGGAAGGAAGGAAGGAAGGAAGGAAGGAAGGAAGGAAGGAAGGAAGAAAGAAGAAAGAAGAGAGAGAGAGAAGGAAGGAAGGAAGGAAGGAAGGAAGGAAGGAAGGAAGGAAGGAAGGAAGGAAGGAAGAAAGGAAGGAAGAAATTGTCTTGTCATTGAAGGCTCAGAGAAAGTGACATTTCTCAACAACTTTATCTTGTGACGTGAGATTTATATATACTGCCTATTTAATGAATGGTGAAAAAATTCTCTGGGATCCCCTGGGAAAGCTCTATCAATACAGAGACCATCTTATGTAGAACATGCTGCCAATGTAAAAATAAAGAACATATTAGACTGAAACCCTGAAACATGGAGAGCTATAATTTCAGGGGAATCCTGCAGACTCTAAAATGCACATCACTGAGGTAAAGACTGTAATCAGACCTGGTTGCTTTTATTCTGGCAGTACCTATCATTTTTATTTTGACAAGTGAAGATCATTTCTCTACATTGATCAGGATAGAGTTTCCAAAGGCTGATTCATTGCACACATCTAGCCTGTACCCCATGAAATTGTGAACACTATATAAATGATAAAAGGTGGCATGTTTGTGAGTTGGATTTGTCTGAAACATCATATAGATAAAAATCACAATAAATATGGAGATTAGATAATAAGATTGACAGCTTTACATATGAAAAGCTTAAGTTCGAGTCTCAGCTCTTACTAACTAGATGATGGCCTTGACAAAGTACTAGCCTCAGCCTGGCACAGTGGCGCACGCCTGTAATCCCAGCACTTGGGAAGCTGAGGCAGGAGGATCGAGAGTTCAAAGCCAGCCTCAGCAACTTAGCGAGGCCCTAAGCAACTCAGTGAGACCCTGTCTCTAAATAAAATACAAAATAGGGCTGGGGATGTGGCTCAGTGGTGGAGTGCCCATGGGTTCAATCCCCAGTACCAAAAAAAAACAAATAACAAACAAAAAAAAAAAGAAAGTACTAGCCTCACATAATCAAAAGACTTAAAAGAGATAATGCATGTTTAACACTTAGCACAATGCCTGGCACATAGTAGGCATACATCAAATGTGAATTATTATTTTTATTCTTTAATTTATTCAATTTTATTCTTTAATTTATTAAATAATTTTTCTTTAATTTTATTATTTTATTTATTATTCAATTTAATTTACTTTATATTACTGAGCATATTTGTAGCAGGAACTGTGCTAGGTTCTGGGTATAAATTTGTGAGTGAAACCAGATGTGGATCGTGTTGTAATGTAGTATGTAGCCTAGTTACACAGATATATGTTAATCAGATAATTACCTTTACCTATGTAATTGTAAGTTGAAAGGAAGAAGTATTTTAGGAAAGCACATAATAAAAGGCAAGAAGAACATCAATGTTGGCTTACTTGGGGAAGTGACTCTTAGGTTGAAAACTGAAAGATAAATACATTTTGCTAAATATACGCTGCACTGAGACTTCTTGTTTATAAAATTTGAGTCATTAGATACTAGCATTCCAAAAACGGTACCAGTCAATGCAGTCATATATTTAAAAATGTTATTATATATTATGAATGGAGAAAATAAGTTTTGACAGTGAACAGTACGTGTGAAAAATTGAAAGTCAATACGGTTGAAGGATCTGAGACAGGAAAGGTGTGCAGAGGCTAGACCACCTGAGTTCTTACAAGCCTGGACCCTATGATCATCTTTAGGAAGGTGGGGCAATATTAAAGGATTTTCATCAGGTGGATGTCTTAATCATGTGTACATTTTTAATCACCTTGGCTATAGCACATGTGGTACGCAGTCAAGCGGAACACTTACCTACTGCAGTAGTTACCACAAGAGATGGAACAGTGCTGATGACCAAGGTGGCAATGGTAGTGACAGAAAGAACTTCATAGACATGGAAACCATTTAGGACATATATTTAACAGAAGAGAACAGAAGTAACTGGAAAATGATTTTGGGAGAGAAATTATAAGATCAGAGGTTTGAGGCACATCAAGTTTGTGCATCTCTAAATGGAGATGTTGACTCTATGGTTGGGTAATCATATCAAGGACTCAGAGTTGAAGTCTGAGTTAAACGTGTGTGTGTGTGTGTGTGTGTGTGTGTGTGTGTGTTGTGAAAGAAGTTGAAGTTGCAGGGAGGGCATTATGACACAGACAGGCAATACCTATACTTGAATGAGATGACCTAAACAGCAGGTCAGAAGTGGGAAGAGCTCCTGGAGGACATTAATGTATGATGACAGACCTAAAGGGAATGAGTATGATAGGAAAGTAGACAAATTCATTTAAAAACAAGCATAAGAGAACCAAAGAGTTTGATGTCTTGGAAAGCAAGGGAAAACCAAGGGAAAGCTTTGTTTTAGGGCTCATGACAGTTGCATCTGTGCTGAGTGGGCTTTCTCTCTTGGACATCCTGGGCCAGGTTTGGAAATCCCTGGGCTGGGTTGTATCAGACTACTATTTGACAAGTAGTATCAACATTGAGAGATTCTTGAGTTTACCTTATGGGTACCATTAATCTTTTAAATTCAATATATCTCTTATATATACTACAACTATAAAACATTCATTGGTTATGGTTAATTTAGGTTATGTGTCAGTATAAGAAGAGCTGTTTTGATTTAGTCAGTTTAGCAGATTGAGTTGTGGAGAGAGAAGACTATGAGAAAATACATGGTTTAAGTATAGATAATCATTCAGAAATTTCCTTGGGAAACAATGAAGAAAAAGAGTAGAAGTTGAAGAGATTTTCTTTTTTTTTTTAATTTACTTATTGATTCATTGAACACAAATGGAGTACAGTTATTGTTTCACTGGTTGTACACAAAGTAGAGTCACACCATCTGTGCGTTCACACATGTACACAGGGCAATGGTATTGTCACACATGGTATCTGTCACACATAACACATGTTATTATTTTTACCCCCCCACCCCGCCCCCACCCCTCCCTTCCCTCTATGCTATCTATCCTTCCTTCATTCTTGCCACCCTTCCCCTCCACATTATGCATCATCATTCATTTATCAGAGAGACCATTCGGCCTTTGGATTTTGGGGATTGGCTGATCTCACTTAGCATAACAGTCTCCAACATCATCCATTTACCTACAAATGCCATAATTTTATTCATCTTTATGGCTGAGTAATATTCCATTGTGTATATATACCACAGTTTCTTTATCCATTCATCTACTGAAGGGCATCTAGGTTGATTCCATAATCTAGCTATTGTGAATTGAGCAGCTATGAACATTGATGTGGCTGCATCACTGTAGTAATCTGATTTTAAGTCCTTTGGGTATAGGCCAAGGAGTGGGATAGCGGGGTCAAATGGTGGATCCATTCCAAGTTTTCTAAGGAATCTCCACACTACTTTCCAGAGTGGCTGCACCAACTTGCACTCCCACCAGCAATGTATGAGTATACCCTTTTCCCCAAATCCTCGCCAACACCTGTTGTTGCCTGTGTTAATAAAAGACATTCTAATTGGGGTAAGATGAAATCTTAAGGTGGTTTTGATTTGCATTTCTCTTATAACGAGGGATGTTGAACATTTTTTCATAAATCTGTTGATTGCTTGTAGATCTTCCTCTGTAAAGTGTCTGTTCATTTCCTTGGCCCATTTATTGATTGGGTTATTAGTGTTCTTGGTGTAAAGATTTTTGAGTACTTGGTAGATTGGAGAGATTTTCAGAAATAAGAAAGGGATTTTTAGTTTTTTATTTTTCCACATTTTATTGACGCATTATAGTTGAACATAATGATGGAATGTGTTGTTGCATATTTGTACATATATATAATATAACAATATAATTTGACCAATGTTATTTCCTGGCACTTGTCTTCTTAGAAGAAAGGAATTTTTAGATAGATAAAATATACCTTGTTCAAGGAGATAACAAATAATACATACATACACATATATACATGAATCATAAGAACAGAAGTCTATTTAAAAATTCAATTCATAAGGAGAGAGCACAGAGGTTCTACTGTAAGATTTCTGAGAACACAAGAGAGATTATTTTCCCCAACTTCTTCGTTTAGGAGGGCAAATGAAGGGATTGAGGAAAACATTGTATATGATATTATAGAAAATATCAATTTATACAATAATAAAAACACCAGTAGTTATAATAATGCTGAAGAGATGAGGATGAGGATGATGATTGATATGGCTTAGTGTTTATTATATTTCAATCAGTATTCCAATGACTTTATGTGCTGAATGTGGATATAGGTAGGTAATAGACTTACTTCATGGTAAAAAGTTGAAAGAATTTCTTTCTAGTGGCTTAATTATTCACTATATAGCAAGAAGCATAGTCATCTACTAATAGTGTTGGGGTCGGTGACCTCGATAATGTAAGATTGCCAGAGCTCTTAGAAACATCGGAAAGTTTGAGGTAGCCATTATAGAAGCAAGATAATGAGTCAAAAATAGAAATGAAGTGGAATTATCAGGCAATATTTTGGATCTTCACAAAGCTGGTGATCATCAATATATGATGATATTAGTATGCTTTGAGGTGTCACTTTCTCTGATGTTGCTGAACTGCTTACATCTAACTAACTGTCAATCAGACAACATTCACTGATGCCATTAGCACAATAGGCCAGTTTCAGATGCTATGGGGAATGCAGGCATGAATAGGCCTGGGCTTTGACTTTTCCTTAGCCAAGATAATTAAAACTTCACATCTTGGGACCCTGGTGCTAAATTCAATGTAGCTGGTGTTAGACTAATCTACTAAGAAATAGCAATTATAAACTCTGGAAAAAATGTTAAAACTTAAACAACTCTTTAAAGACCTTGGAGAGCAAACAAAAACCGGGAGAAAATATAGGTAATTCAACTTCCCCAAGAAGAAAATTACACAGGGTGAGGGCTATGCTAATTTGTTTTTTTTCCCTGAAAGTGCTCAACCACGTAAGAAGAGGTCCCTTGAACTTAAACAGAAAATAGTCTTACTTACTCAAGGAGTCAAAATACTGAGCAGGAACTAGCCATGGAGATGATTAAATACTAGAAAGATTTCAACCAGGTGGGGAGAGTCTAAATATACATAGAATTATCTTCAAATACTGAAGACCACTGAATTATATATAGAAGGAAATTCAAGGAACCTAGGATAATCTGCACATAAAGTACAGTTGCTGTCCTTTACAGAGGATTTGTTTGAAATTTGAATATCATCAAGTTAGAGAGGCTTGGGAAATATCTTAAAGTTTCCACTGATAAAAAACAGGGTTGTATTTTAGGAATAAATGTCTTATTAAAGGAGTAAAGACTTGCTCTAAGATTAGGGCAAGTAAGAATAAGATCAAAGACAGAAATCCACTCATCCTACAAAGGGTTAAACCATGCCTCTAGGAGATCACAGTAATCATGTACTTGCTGCAATGAAAACCAATTGTTTTAGAAGATGATATGATTCTCTACAATGTGCTATCTATGTTCAGCATGCCATAAATACATCAGAAAACAAAAGACAAAAGTACCACTGTCAAGCCAAAAAAATAAAGAAAGAAAGAAAAAAACAAAAAAGAAATTAACACAAACAAATATCAAAACAATCCATATTTTGGAATTAGCAGACAAGGAATTTAAACAAACTATTGGAAAAAGTAGGTAGGTTCATTTTGGGGGCAGCCCCTCTCAAGATCTAAAATGCTGTTGATTTCTTTTGTGTACTATTGTCTCCCTTCCTATTCTCTTTGCAAGAATTATAGTATAAAAGCCGGGAGCAGCAGAGCACACCTGTAATCCCAGTGGCTTGGGAAACTGAGGCAGGGGGATAGCAAGTTCAAAACCAGCCTCAGCAACTTAGTGAGGCCCTAAGCAATATGGCAAGACCCCATCACAAAATAAAAAAATATTTTAAAAGGACTGGGGATGTGACTCAGTTGTTAGGCACCCCTGGGCTCAATCTCTGGTACCAAAAAACAAAACAAAGCAATAAAAGTATAAAAGTATGCCTAGGTCCTAGACAAAGAAATATAACTATAATTCTTTAAAGGATCATACCTGAAAAAGAAAATTCTCTGGATTAGATTAAAAAGAAACTGGAGACAGCAGAAGAAAAGTTCAGTGTACTTGAAGACCTGCAAATATAAATCATTGAATTTGAAAAACAGAGAGGAAAAATTGTCAGAGAACTAGTACTGACCTGTAGGGCGACATCAAACTGAAAAAAGTACGTGTAACTGGAATCCCAAAAAGAGATGTAGAAGGCGCATGAGACAGTATATTTTTAAAGAAAATGTATGAAAATTTTATAACTTGGGAGAAACAGAAAAAACTACATACCAAGGAAGCTCAGTGAACCCCAAGAAAGATAATACAAAAGAAAACCAAAAATGAAGAGAAATTCTTCAAAACAGTCAAAGGAGAAAGGATACATAATAATACCGATGATAGCTGACTTCTGTTAGAAACTGTAGGGTACAGAAGACGATGGTATTATGTGCTAAATACAGATTACCGTAAACATATAATCCTACATCCAGGATGTAGGATTTAAATTAGATTATCCTTTATAATCTAATTATCCTTTTAATGAGATGATGGAAAGAATTTTTACCTAAACAAAAAGTGACAGAAAGTGCTGCCAACATAATTCATTAGTAGATCCATAAGAAGCAATAAAAAGCACTACAAGTGATAAATGCATGGATAAATATAATGACTCTTTTTGTCCTCTAAAAGAAAAATTGTGGCTTTGTGGAAATCATATAATAGCCTACTGTAGAATTATAAGTATTTAAGATATAAATTATATATAATAAAAACACAAATGGACGCATGTAACACATCCAATACTTTTGAATAACTATACCCAGATTCCTAAATACATCGAATTTTCTGATTCTTGAATTAACTACTGAAAAATTATAATCAAAGATATTTTTGTCCAGGGGAAACCGGAAGTTAGAAAAAATTAATATATATAATTTATATATATATAAAATACATACATATATGTATATTTATATACACACATATGTAAATATAAACATATATATATAAAGAGCATCAATGTGTTTAGTTCTGTCAGACTGCAAGAGAGGGAGAACCAGGGAAGAAGTCTCATATTATCTCAGATGGCAATGCTTTAGTGTAAGAACTCCTAGAAAGTGTAAAAGTACAAAAAGTCCTTCAAAGGGGGAGTAGTCAGCGCTTAGGGAGGAATGAAACATCATTCATAACCTTCCACCATGGGTCTCCATAAACTACTCAGAAATCATCTTTTCTTTTGGTTAAACCTCCAGTGTTTCCTATGTTAATGATATTTATCCTAAAGAAATCTAAACTAAGGTACGGAGAAGCAGAGATAACCATTAAGCAAGTCACATAGGGGAAGTAAATGTAAAACATCCATCAAGATCTCAGGGCAATCACTCTGAAAATAATTAACAATGAAATATAATTTAAAAAATGTGTATGTGCTATAAAATCTGGGTATAGAGTTTTGTGACTCTGGTCACACGGTTCAATGAAATAAATTAACACAGCTCTGTCTTTACTTCAAGAACCAAGGTTTTAATTTATAACATATAATGAGGTTACCAAAGTCTAACGCAAATAGACCACTTATGCAGCAAATTTCATCTCCCTACAAATCAATTCCAATGGCCTTCCCACCACAGTGTAAATCAGTGCATGCCTGTCTTGAAGCCTTTGATAGACTACAATAAGAGATGAAAGTTTCATATGCTCAGCTGTGGTTTATGAAAGAAGAAGAGAGTGAGCAACAAAGATTTATGCTCTCTTTAGAGGTAAAAGAAACAATTTGGCTTTTTTAAAAAGACACAAGCACCTCAACATTTGGTCTGATTGTATGTGAAACAGGAAGCAAATGCTTCCTGTTTTTTTTTCTTTTTAACTTACTACTACCAGTTTATTATAAAGGGTATTACAAGGATACAAATGTTCATCCAAATGAAGCAATACATAGAAATTCCCAAACTATCCCAAACATTGACACGTCTATCCCTGGATGCAGGACTGCTTTGATGAATGATCTACAAATTTTTTTTTAGAAAGTACTAAATGTCTCATTAACCAGGAATAAAAAAGTATTAAAATGCAAAGATGCCTTGGAAAAAGACACATAGGCTTAATTACTATTGACATTTAATGCATAAACATACAGACATTATTTTTAGCCTATTTGGACAGATTCCAACAGGATGCCTAAGTTTTTCACAGTGTACCCAGTATGTGTTCATATAGACATTATTTTAAGTCACTAATATTAGATTCATTCTGGAAAACCACATTTAGTAAAGATTTGGGACAAGGGGAAAGGAAAGGAAAGACATGCAAGTGCTGAATGGAATGCTTGGGTAAACTGAAAGCAAGAACAATATACAGAAGGAAAACCAGGATTGTCCCATGTATTCACTTTTTACTCCATATTAAGACATTTTAGACTCTTGGACTTTTTAGACTTTTCTTTTAGAGGAAAGGAGCAACAAACTCTTTTAATCTGCTAGGATGTCACTTAGTAAATTAAAAAAAAAAAAAATCCCCAAATGGGGTATGATCTTATTACCTTATTAGGGCCAATATGCTTAATAAAATGTATGTAGGTTGTAATCTGAGTATCATATGCTGAATCATGTCTGGAAAAATTCTCCCAACATCAGTACATTTACATGAGAGAGACTTCCATGCACATTGAGTTGAACTTCTCATAATCACTCACTGTGGCTTTACACTGCCCTCAAACCGACCCTTTTAAACTCTCCCTCATTTCCAAAATACCCACTGCCATGCACAGTCTTTTATCCCACCTCTAAAGTCTAACTCTCCCCTTCAGGAGATATTGAAGAAATCACCTCTCATTGCCATGGCAATTACTGCCATATAGGATTCATTGAGAAAAAAAAAGTTCATGTTTTGCTGTTGTTTCATGAGTTACTAGAATGGTTATTAGATTTGGCATCCTTCAAGAATTCCCATGGTGTTCTAGCTATGGAAATATAGGAATCACTTTTAAGATTTGATCAAAGCTCCATGTAACCAAGTTAATTTATTTTATTGTTTTTCATTGAAGAACTTATAAGTTCAGACATGTCAATTCACTTTCTTGAATATGAACAATAAATATGCATGTGTGTTTGAATACCAGGAAAATACTTCTTCAAATTGTATTTTAAACATCATGGAATATTAAATTTTTACTTCAGAATATTAAAGCCACCATGTTGAATAACTGCTTCTTAATTATATTATCTTTATCAAATATTTTGAATTAAAGTAATTTTCTCTATCAAGTGCACAGTAAGAGATATTTCATGTTTACTCTGTTGTTAGGATGATAAATGTAATTATTATATTCATTATATGATGGTCTAGGGGATGTATAGCATATTTCTTGTGAATAATTATCAATATTGTCAAATGCCCTTCATCAAATGCCCTTCAAAGCATTTTGACATACCATTATTTTGATCTCTATTTGAACCTTCTTACCCAGAAATATTCTTCTTGATTTGCAATGGTCCCAATAATAAAAAATTATTTGGGTTCCTATAATTAGTAACTTTTCTAAATATATTAGCCCTCAAAACCAGAATCAAGTTATTTCAAGTGTTAAAATCAGCATTAATATTGATCACCATGTAATTCATCCTGGTAGTAAAAGTAGACAATTTGATCAACAGCTATTAGTTTTGGCTTTTTCCCACTGTAATCATACAGACTCACTGTAGCATAGGGCTAAAATTAATGTGTTTTCTACAATTTAGATTATCATTTGTTTCTTTCATCATCTAAATAAACCCTGGTCTGTGTATTTATAAATAGTCCAAGCACCCACTGGCTAAGACTTTTACAATAATCTACTGTTGGTTTAGGAACTGAGTAATGTGATAGCAAAGGTCTCATAATAATGCCACTGAACTGATTCCAAAACTCTAGTCCCCATGTCCAAGCCCCTTCAGCTAATCAGCTGTCTCAGTACGCAACCATCATGATCATTAAAATCTGAACATAATTCTGACTCTATCCCAAATACACACTGTAGTCCAGAGTCTAAATTCAGTGGATTTTGTCCATAAACCAGAAGAGATTAAAACTCTCCTCTGTTTTTTTTCAAACGTAAACAATTTGTATGCATTTATCATGATATTTTTGTTTCTTATTACAGGTTTTGTACATAAATCTTTCCTTTCCCATATATAACCAGCATCTATCTAGTATGCATCTACATCAGTGGAACAAAGCCTTGGATAGTTTTCATTTGCTTAGACTCTGTGATTACTTCTGCCTGGAAGTCTGCCCACTCTGTCAACCTATAAAATACTCAGTTATCCATCATGAATCCACTCACCCAGAGCACATTTCAGGGTCATGATCTTGAAGTGACAACTTAGGGCCAGCAAGTTCTCCAGGTAATATAGGGTATACAAAAATTGGTAAAACTCCAGTTCTATAGTCAAGATTTTATTAGTCTGCTTGAGGATCTGTGTGAGTTTCAGCAAGTTGCTTATACATTGCATGCCCCAGTTTCCTCATTATAAAATGCAAATAAAATTCTACTCATCTCAGAGAGTTGTTTCAGAACTATGAATATTCATTTTAAGAGAAGCCTAATATATAACAAATGACCAATAAATGTTAGATATTAATGACATAATCATGAAATATTCAGTGTTAGTATGGATATGTTTGGTGGTTTCCTGCCATTTTGATTTTTCACTATATTTAATAATGTCTTGATTCTCATTTAGTGGATTCCTCTTCTATTGATCTTTCTCTATTTGGGAGGTTTGGAATTTGTTTTTGAGTTCCTCTGTGTGTACACTATCTTTGATTATCCTTTATACTGCTGGCTTAGTGGTGATGAATTCTTTTAGTAAATCCTTTTCATGGAAAGTTTTTATTTCCTCTTTGAATTTGATAGACAGGGATAGAAATCTTGGCTGGTGATTGTTTCTTTTCAGAGGTCGGAATATATCATTTCATTTCCTCCTTGATTTCAGGATCTGAGTTAGGAAGTCAGAAGTAGGCTTTTGAAACTGGAAATCCATATACAGCAAATTGAAACTAAACCCCTATCTCTCACCCTGCACAAAACTCAACTCAAAATGGATCAAGGACCTAGGAATTAGACCAGAGACTCTGCACCTAGTAGAAGAAAAATTAGATCCTAATCTTCATCATTTTGGCCTTGGACCAGACTTCCTTAACATGACTTCCAAAGCACAAGAAATAAAAGCAAAAATCAATAACTGGGATAGATTCAAACAAAAAAAGCTTTTTTCAGCAAAGGAAATAATCAGCAATGTGAAGAGAGAACCTATAGAGTGGGAGAAAATCTTTGCCTCACATATGTCAGATAGAGCACTAATCTCCAGAATTTATAAAGAACTCAAAAACTTTACACCAAGAATACAAATAACCCAATCAATAAATGGGCTAAGGAAATGAGCAGACACTTCACAGAAGAGGATCTTCAAACAATCAACAAATATATGAAAAAATGTTCAACATCTCTAGTAATAAGAGAAATGCAAATCAAAACTCCCCTAAGATATCATCTCACCCCAATTAGAATGTCTACTATCAAGAATACAAGCAACAATAGGTGTTGGCGAGAATGTGGGGAGAAAGGTACACTCATATATTGCTGTTGGGGTTGCAAATTGGTGCAGCCACTCTGGAAAGCAGTATGGAGATTCCTTAGAAAACTCAGAATGGAACCACCATTTGACCCAGCTATCCCACTCCTTGGCCTATACCCAAAGGACTTAAAATCAGCATACTACAGTGATGCAGCCACATCAATGTTCATAGCTGCCCAATTCACAATAGCTAGATTGTGGAACCAACCTAGATGCCCTTCAATAGATGAATGGATAAAGAAACTGTGGTATATATACACAATGGAATATTATTCAGCCATAAAGAATAATAAAATTATGACATTTGCAGGTAAATGGATGGAATTGGAGAAGATCATGTTAAGTGAAATAAGCCAATCCCAAAACACCAAAGGCTGAATGATTTCTCTTATAAGTGTTGATGACACATAGTGGGGGTCAGGGGGAGGTACGGGAAGAATGGAGAAGGGATGGATTGTATAGAGGAAAATGAGGGGTGGGGAGGGGGCAGGGAAGGAAAGATAACAAAATGAGACAAACATCTTTATCCTATGGATATGTATAAATATGCAAACTGTATGAATCTACTTTGTTCATAACCAGAAAAATGATAGTTGTACTCCATTTGTGTATAATGAACTAAAGTAAAAAAAAATTAAAAGAAAAAGAAAATATTCTTAATGCCTTCAGCTTGTATCTCCATGTTCTCTTCTATCCCAGTGATTCTCAGGTTTGGTCTCCTTATATAGTTCTGGAGTTCTTGCATATTCAGATCCTATTCCACCCTTTCTTCCCTTTATTGCCTGTTGGGTACCCAAGTTCATGCACCCAGTCTTTAAGGCCAGAAGTTCTGTCTTCAAGGGATGAAGTTTTATTTTCTACACAATCTAATCATTTAATGATGAATTTTTAATTTGGTTAATTGCACCTTTTATTTCTAGGAGTTCTGATTGATTTAACAGCTTCTATTTCTTTATTGAAGTACTCTTTCATCTCCTGTATTTGCTCTTTTGATTCATTCCTTAGATCTTTTATGTCATTGATCTTTCAATAATCAATTTTTCATAATCATTCTCTGGGATTTCATCCATATCTCTATCAGTGGGATCCTTTGTCAGGGGATTATAAATTTGGGGGGAAGATTTATTTGCCAGTTTCCTTATATTTTCAGAGGTCTTGGATTTGTGCATTAATCAAGGTAGATTCCCCTTTCTCTTTTTTATTCATGTCCTTTTGTGTGTAATTATCTCATTTGTTTTGGGACTTCTCTGCTTTTGGTATATGAATTGATGTCAAAGAATGGGACCTGAGGTCCCTTGCTGAATGTTTCTCCTTGGATCCTTGTTGGTTGGGGTTTTTGTATCTGTAATTCCTTGAGTTGGAGTAATGTCAGGACTCAGGTGGGGTTAGATTGTTTGTAGGTTGAGATGCACTGTTGCTTGGTTGAGATGTGAGCATTTCTCAGTGCAGGATCTCTATTCTGTGATCTTGAAGTGCACTAGTCTCTAACAAATCCCTCTTGGAGGGGGAGCTAGGAATATACTAATGTCAGCAACAGATGCACAGCCTTAATATAAATGTTTGGTGTGTTCTTTACCATCTATAGCACTAATTTCCATGTATATAGGAATGGTGATCATCAACAGTACAAACAAATAAAAAACTGTGAACACAATCAGGCATTTGACAACAGGTGTCTACTACGTTGTCTGCTGTATTAATAATCACAACTTGCGTGGGTAGAAATTACATAGTCTTTATAATTTATACTATTTAGTGAGATTACAGATTCTTAAGTAAGAGAAAATAGAGTAGGAAGTTAAGAGAAAGTTTTAAATGTTTGAACAAGTGATCAGTGGAAAGGCAGGAGATAAGGTGCTAGTGTCAGCTGTGAATAAAAAGGAATATAAGTTCACTGAAAGTAATAAAATATGAAAGATAAGAGGAAAAAATAGAAAAATTTGGTTGTTATTGTGGGGAAAGAGTGAAGAAGGGGAGATAGGAGGGCCCAAAGCCTAGGAATAAAAGAAACAACAAATGTAAGAGCAAAATAGCACAAACCCTTACATAATTATACCCCATCTAAGTCTAATCTAGGCTAAATAATGAACACATGCAGGACAGATTATTAACGTGTCAGTTACATGAATGTATATATTTATATATGTATATATGTATATTTGAGTATGTATATTCAAATCTATCCAGTGAGAGCATATGTGTACTCACATACACACACAAAATCATGCATAATGAAAAAAGTGAAGAATAATATGTAAAATAATATTTGAAAAAAAATGTTAACATTTAAAAGGAACAAAAATAGTGGGAATATAAAGGGAAAAAGAAATAAGAAGACAAAAGAAACAGAAAAAAGAAAAAAAACTCAATAAGAGATATTAACTTTCTACCCTGGTAGTCAAATCTGTTGGCAGGGATAGATTTTCAGTCTTTATATTTATTGTTGACTCTGTATTTTTGTCCACTGTCCTTGTGCTCTTTGCCTAGATGTCAACCAAGTATAGTAGCTGTCAGCTTCCAATCTCCCAGCATGGTGTGGAATGCACTGGGCATTGCTGAGGAGCTGTGTAATCCAGGTATCCCCCTGTAGTGCACATGTGCTTGCTTGGCTGCTGTGAACTTCTTCACAATACCTCTTATGGGGTGCCAGAAGATTTTTCTCCTTTGGGATCCAGAGGCTGAAAAGTCCAGTAAAAAGCTTTCTTTATGTATATTTAACTCTCCCTGGTTCAGGCATGCTCTGAGAATTTTTTTGTTGGCTACTAGTAACTTTCTTTATGAGTTCCCAGTTCCTCTTTCTGGGGTCACAGCTGCATGATCTGCATGAACTGCACAGGGACATCTCTCTGCTCCTGGGAGCTCACCTACCAGTATGTTCTGTGGTGGAGAATTGCCCAAAGGGGATGAAGGTGCCTTTGGCTTCACACTTGGGGAGCTTGTCACACCCAGAATGCTTTCACCCCAGTGACCCACTTTGGATTTGTTTTTACTGAGATGCTTACCCTATCAACTCTGTGTCAATTAAATTCAGATTTCCTCTGTAAACCGAAGGTTTCCCTAGGTCAATTTTTCTTTATTTTTAAATTTCTTTATCCATTGGCCGTGTATCTCTTTTGCCTTCTGGTGACGGGAGCTGGGGCATCTCTAAGGTATTATTTCTTATACTCAAGTTACCAACTTTCCATAGCTCTATGCATTTTGTTTTGTTACAGTCCATTATTATGTTTCAGTGAGGTTCCTTTGTTACTCACCTTGCTGAGGAGAAGTCTTCCCATTTTGTGAGTCTGGTGCTGAGGAGCCACCATGCAGTGCTTCCCTTTTCTCTTCTGCCATCTTCCACTCCCTAGATTTCCTAATTTTCTCTTGAAGAAATTTCACCAAGTATTCTTCTGGCCCTTGTTAAAGCCTGCTGGGGTGGGGTAACTCAGTGATTAGTTAGCAATATTTGCTAATCTTGATTTCCAAATACATAAAATAACTTATCTTCATCATCTTTGCAGATAAGAAACTATATCTATTCCAGCACTATTGTCATCTCTTGTGAGCTGATCAAGATGTATTCGCATTTTGTTATAAATGAATTTTGAACATATTAATGATCAATTGTGGTGTAGATTTTGTAACCAGTGACTGGTCACATCAGACTATGTGCATAGATGTAACTAAAGACAGGTATTTTCTTTGAGCTACTCAGGTTGAATGACTTACAAGGGTTCAAAGATTATACCTACTTATTCTCACAGGTTATTTTGAGAAGAAAATTCTACATGATGTTTTGCAAATATACTCCAAGAAACATTTACTTTTTAACATACAATTTGTTACTCCTTTGCCCATATTTTTCTGTTATTATTTGGATACCATTTGAAGAAGGAAACTCTAAAATAATCATAAAGACAATGCTCATGAATTAAATACCATGACCCAATGCAGTGTATGCTTCATTACATAGAATTTTCTATTCTATCCCTGAGGCTGATCCACAATTCCATTGAATTTTTGTTTGTTTGAAATAGGCTTTACTGAATTAAGATGCAATCAAAGGGAGCATAATGATGTTGCAGTCAATGATGAACTGCAAGTACAATAGTGGTCCCACAACATTTTAATGGAGCTGAAAAAATTCTATCACCTACTGATATTGTGATTGTTGTGATGTAATAATGCAATACATTAATCACCTGATCATGGTGATGCTGGTATAAGCAAACCTGTGCTGTAAATTGTGAAAATGTATGGCACACGTAAAGGAAAAAATGTATGGCACATACAACTCTGTATGAGGCATAATACTTGCTAATGGTAATAACTATGTTACTGGTTTAGGTATTTACTATACTAAGCTTTTGTTATTTTAGAATGTACTCCTACTTTTTGATTAAATTTTACTATAAAACAGTAAACAGTTACACCAATAACGGTCTTGTACCCATTTCTAGCTAGTCCTTTAAAATTTTAGCAAAAATGTCTTTTTTTCTACCTAGATTCTAACAACTTGCCATCTTCCGTCTATCCAGAGCAATTTGAATATACATCTGTAAACACTTATTTTACTACAGTAAAGTGATTTGATCAGACATTTTTTTTCCTCTTTTTTTTTAACCTGGATTTCATTTCCTTGGGATAAAATCATCATCACAATATATATTTATTGCCTAAAAAATACTGAAGTAGTGAAAATAATAATTGAATTTAATAGAGCACTTACTCTATTTCATGAAAATTTCTAAATTTAGAATACATTCACAAAGTATATAATTTAATCTACCTCAGATTGAAGAACCTGAGGCTCAGAGAGGTTAAAACACCACCTCCCATAACAGTCAATTTGTAATTATATAATCTTGACAGAGTTGTTAAAGAAAAAAATATTTTAAGCAGACAAAAAAATAATTTGACATAGAAGTGGGCATGCTTAGGAAAAGCAAGTAGCACATTGTATCAATCAGGTTTCATTCAGGAAAACTGAAATCTTACCAGTTATTTCAATAGAAAGAATTTAATATAGAGACTTGTTTAGACAGGTGGTGAAAGGCTAAAAGAGTCTAATGGAAATATTGAATAAATCCACAGACAGTAATTTCAGAAAAAGGCTATTATCTGTATTGCTTGGGGGACAAATGGGAAGAAGTCAAATTGCCAAATTTAGAATCTCAAATAAGAAAACTCTATAGAAAGAACTATGGTCAGGCCCCTCTGAGGTTTGCCTGCTCCTGCTACCTCTGAGGTGCATCCTATGCTAGAGCTGGAATGGAAAGAGCCTGAAGCTAACCTCTTCTACTGAACCATTGCTTATAAAAGCACAGATGAAGAAGGGGAAGGAGGGCCCCTCTGCCTTCCTCCTGGCAAATGTCTCTTATAGACTGAACTCAACAGAAACCATTGAGCAAGGAAGTCTAAGAAAGGTAGTTTATAGTGGCTCAGACTCAGCATCACAAAGCTGAGCTGGAAATATGGTTTTGGAATTAAGACAATACAATAATGATCAGAATGCCCAATTTGGATGTAATCTGGATTTTTTGAACAATGGATGTACAAGAAGAGGACACAAAAGGAAAAATAACTCATTTTCTTCAAGTGAGTACTAAGCACCAGACAATGTTAAAATCTTTTAAAAAGATTAAATCAACCAGTATTTGTTGCACATTTACTATTTCCAGGCACTGTAAATGCCAATACAGGTGCAGTGATGAAAAGATAGCATTTTAAAAGGTGAACTCTGACTTTTCTTAACAAATGAACTATGGAGAGAGAGAAGTTATAGCTGAGAAGAAAATTGTGAGGTTTTTGCAGTTCTTCAGTAATGAAATGCAGCTGAAATTAAGGTGATAATAATGAAGCTAAAAAGAATAATTTGACTTAACTGTTAGAAGGCAGGCTTCTTTGAACTTTCTTGGTGGAATTGACATAGATGGCAGGAGGAGGTGGAGTGACAGTCAAATGACTTGAGAGGGGTTGGATGAAGGGACACAGAAGATAACAAGTATGAAAGTACCAGTAGAAGCTGATGTTTTTCTCTGAATTCCACATGTTCTGGTTCCTCTAAGAAATGCTCACCTGGAAGAGAGTAAATATAAAAATATAAACAGAAAGTTCTTGGTCCAAGTACTCTGCCTTCCTATGTTTTTTTTTTTTTTTTTTTCTTCCAAGTGTGGAAAATGCAGTGGTTAGATAATCCTCTGAGAATACAGATGCCCTCTGTGACAGCCAGCCTGTACAATGTCCTCACGGTCCTCACCACCTTGTATTCACACACTTGTAGTGTCCTTACCATACTCAATGTGAGCTGGCATCAATGTGACCAAAAGAATACAGTGGACATGGTGAGTTTATTCAACTAATGAGTAAACATCTAGTATATTTCAGGTACTACTGCCTACCTAGTAGGTAGCTGCTCTCTAGGTGTTTATATGTTGAATTGAATTGACTTGGCAGTAAATACCTTCCTATATATTAGCTAATAATAAATAGGATAAATGAAAGAAAATAATTCTATTCCTCTTTGAACATCAGGATTATGTACTATATATCACTCACTCACTATTGATGAAGCCATGACCACTTAGTCTTTGTAGAACTCACTTTGTGGTTTCACACTTACACAGAGTAAATGGAAACCAGCCTGTCATGTCAGGTTGATGGCAGCTCTTTCAAACATCACTAATTTTGGAGCTACTCAAGTAATTTCTCTCACTGGGACATAGATTATCCCTACCATACACTCTGATGTTTGTTTCCTAACGATTGTTATTTTTTATGACTTTTTCTAAAAAGAACAAGAAAGATAATGGCAATTATTCTTGGGAAGATCAGCAGAGGTATTATGTACATGCACCACAAGTTTTTAAAATCTAATTAAATGACTGCATTAACACAGGAACCATATATTTCCTACACAAGTAAATTTGAGCAAGTAAATTTGAATTAGAGAATTCATTAAATTCATTTCTCTAGATATGTATTACACAATAACTGAATGAAATATGCTGGACCCAGTTTGACTAGTTTATTCTACCTTAAGGAATTAACATATTTTGTGCCTTGTTAATATGAAAGCATATTCCATGAGATATCATATAGAGAAGGGCTGGAAACCTTAAGTACCAAATACTTGCAAAATATTTAGTTACTGGAAAAGTGATGGAAGCGAAAATAAATGTATTCTATTTTAAGCAGTTAATAATGACCTATATCAAGAGGTAAGTTTTTAAATCACAGGACATACTAAATTAGAACTGTTGCCAGAGTCAAGAAGAAAAGAGCAATAATATAATATAAAAGGAAAAAGAAAGATTAGACACAAGAGGCAAGAGATAACAAGATGAGATGAACTTAATAAGTGATAGTAAAATGTAAAAATTTAATGATGAAAACCTCTTTGCTTGGAGATAACTAAGGAGTTGTAAGAAAGACAAAAAGATGAGATATCATGATGGATTGGAAATCAAATGAGAATAATAAAATACTGTTAGCAAACTGCAAAGGTGTTATTGATTTGCCTATGAAACAATAATCCAATATAGATTCTTAAATCATACCATGTGATTCTACATAGTATGTGTTGCCTTTCCACATGTGCAGATAACTATGCTGGATGTATGCTTCAGTGTTTGTTGGGATCATGCAGATTATTAGGAAGAAAATCAATAAAAAAAATATAATCCAAAATATGATTTTAAAGGCATTTTAAGTTCAGAATATGAAAATAGCAGATTCTTGAAATTCATAAGATTTCTGAGGATTTCTCAAGCATTAGGAAAGCATGTAATCCTTTTCCCTGCCCAAAGGAAAAAAATGCAATACAGCAAGGTTTCTTCAGAGTTAGGGTGTATTTTATATTTATATATAGATAGATAGATATAGATATATCACATTGTCTTCCTCATTCACAAAGAACACAGTCCCTAAATCCAGTACCCATGATTCTATATGTGAATAGTGAAGTTACAACTTATAATTTGTATAATTTGTTATGGACCTTTAGGGTCATATGCAAGTAGTTCTAGCTGGTTTATATCCAAATTTATACTAAAAAATTCTGGTGTGATTATTAAACTGAAAATGCTCTGGGACTCAATTTGAATAAGCACCCAAGATTATCTGGACACATGTCACCCTCAGCCTATACAAGGGGTTAATTTTAAGTGTGTAATTCTAATGGGAGACACTGTCTAGATCCCGTAACAACAAATAGATTGATGCAGCACCTTCTAAGGATAATGGATTGGCAAACAAATTACATGTGAGCTGAAAAAAAAATTAGCATGTTATATAATGAAGGCATTCCTTAAGGGTTTGGTACAACTATCAGGCAAGCAAAATAACCTCTTAAGAAAGACAACCTCTCAAGTCACTTTCTGGTTCAAACTTTTCTTAATGGTAGAGATTACCTTCATAAGACAGTTCAGCCACTTTTTTGGTTTTTAGCTGAAAAACAAAAATACTTTCTAATGTACTATAGGAAATCATGCTTCTTTACAGCAAGTAATAATTATGGTTCTGACTTGTAGGGTTTTATCAATTATAATACCAAACATCCTGACTCCTTGCTAATATGGTATTGTAGTGCATAAACACATCAACATACACTTTTCATTGTATTTACTGTTTCTGTCACAAACCATGTATCTAACAGGTACCTGGATAAATGTCTCATTTTCTGGCTCCTCTGATGGAACTGTTTCTGTCATTATAGGTTACGAGGTAGCTTTGCTTTCTGCATCTCCTGCTAGTATCTCAACCTCAGATATAAATCTGATCTTTTTTGGGGACTCACTGGTAATGAATAGGCTATTAACTACACTGAGGAAGAGTGTAGCAATGTATAATCTCCATCATTCTTTAGCATAAGCAATAAATTACAGTTCCAATTGAACAAGAGAAACCAGCAAAAATAGGAAAAAAATACCATTAAGTTAAATAAAAACAAGGCCCATTTCTCTTGATGTAAGATTGAGAAGACGTACAGGGAAAGCAACTTAAATGAAGAAAAGTGGTATATTCATTTAATATAACCTAATTTTGCCTATAGTTCTGTTTTAGGGAATGCTTTGATATGAACAATATCTTAGCTAGTACTGTCTTGTCTTTCTGCATTTAGAAATTCTACTATATGGGAATTTCTATTATGTATTTGTCCAAAATTGACAGAAATAGAATGTGAAGCATTTCAACCTGTCAACTCAGTTCACTTTAAGGCTGGTCTGTACTGCAAAGTCCTCATTGCTTCTCCCACAGGGCAGGTGGCGTGGTTGCCAATCAAGTGGACAGAATCAGAAGCAGGATCCCAGGGCATTTATGGTAACCTAAGCTACCTATTTCAGGTGATCAGGAAGAGAAGAAGGAAGGGCAGGTCTATTTCTTTCAGGAAGACTAAGGCACTTCAACAAAGAACTTTCAAGTTCAAAGGTTGAAGACAGGATCTGACTTGTAGGAGAGTAAAGAGATGAGTTCATTCCAGATGAACAAGTTTAGTTCATTCCAGATGTTCTCTGATAGCAGGCTCGGGGTTTATTTCATCCACAGAATGAGTTTATCACTTCACTTTATCACTTCTTAAGATTTATGGGGAGGGGGTCAGAATAGAAGAGCACAATAATTTTTCTGAATTCAATTTAAAGACAATCTGCTAGATAGAGAAGGTGAGAAATTTGCAAGGCAATATGTTTATTCACCACTGTTCTCCAAGGATTAAGAAGGGACCTGACCAAGAGATTGTTATTCAGTCTTTTCTATCCTCTAGAAAGGAGACTTTATTTTGCCCACTACTTTACTGCAATATCTTTGAGAATTAAAAAGTATATATCTGTGGTTATTCTGGCATACCATCTTCAGTGACTGAGTTTTAAATATTCGACTATCAGATTGTCTTAGCTGCCTACATTTGTAGTCAAGCGATTGTTGGAAATTAAATGAGAAATCTGTCCTCAGATTATCAAAGAATCGTTGAGGAGTTTAATAAAAGGAAGTTGGATAAGGCAAAATCCAGTAATCACCCTTACTTGTGGTAAGGCTTGTTTTGAAAACCATACTTTTATATTCATTGTGTTTTCTGATTCTCACTTAAAAGTATTATGTGAAGTGTAAGATACATAATGAATTGCAAAAAGGTTATTACATTAGGCTACATGTGGAGGAAAGATCCAATTGTAAAATAGCTGTGTGCAAACATTTGAAGTAATACAAATATCAAACATCTTAAAGAATCAAAGAAGGCTTTTTATCTGAATTTCTAGAATTCCTTAGATCAATAACAAGTGCCTCAAAACAGGAATCCAGAAATCCCATAAAGGAGTAATTTTGAGCAGGCAATATTTCACATAACATTCCCTCCAACCTTAAGTTTTCATATCAAAAACCAGTAGACAGGTTCTTTGTAAGCATTTCAGGAGACTCTGAAGTATCATAGAAGAAGCAAGGAGTTTGGTTTTTGTTTTGTTTTGGTTTATTTGTTTGTTTGTTGTGTTTTTATGTCCGAACTATTTCTCAGTTATTTGAGCTCAAATAAGTCAATCTGAGCTTCGATTTATTTTTGGCCAAAAATTGTAAGAACCACTTAAAAACTTTTAGATGAATGTTGTGAAAATACTTGAGAAAAATGAGGTACTGTATGCAACAGTGTAATAAAACTGAAAAGTGCCACCCAGAAGTGAGTTGGTACTGTGTGTCTGGGGGACAGCCTTGTTCCTCAGCTTTGCAGGCCTAGGCCATTGTTGCTTTCTTCAGTAATATATAACCGTCTTACTCTTAAAACATCTCAATTTTTCTGGACGTTGTCTTCTTAACCTTTGACCATTTTATCTTCAGGTTGCCTGCAAAGCAAATGGCATCCTCATTAGCATTTCTTCCCAAATTAATAAGGCTCAATAGACGAAGCGACACTAGTAGATGACTGTATTGGGCAGTTTATTTTCTCTTGGAAAGTGATGTTTCCTCTGGAAGTTTCTGAGATAGGGTATCTTGTTGGGGACTGGACTCCATGCTACTCAGGAGACCTAAATGTTGTATCTCATCCCTGTCTACCCCTCTCTCACCTTCATCCAATTAAGTTTGCTTGGTTCCATAATCACAGATTTTTCTTGTAATCCTAACCAACCATCTCAAATGACTGCCCAGTGCCAAAAGACATTCTGGAAGGGAGGTGGTGAAAATATTCAATTCCCATGATGAAAATAACAACAGTAGAGAACAAATTTTAAATGTCAGTAATCACTCCAATTGCTTAAGCACTTGATGCAGGATAATAATTTACGTATTATTTAGGTGTTTTTGTCCCTTTTAATTCCACTCCTCCCAACCTTCCCTGAAACTTGAAGACTCAATTCATTTCCTCCCTTTATAGGAATTTGGGGAAGAGAGATTTGTTTTCAGAATTTCACACTTACACAGGAAATAATACAACATGCTCCTGAAAAAACATGGAGAAAAGGGTATTTTTACTCATGGAAAAAATATCTAGTGGAAGCAGGATTCTCCCAATATATTTATTAACAAAAATTTTTCTTTAACTTGAGTAAGAAACAAAAGAAGAAAAAATATTTTATGAATACCAAGAGCAGAGAAAACGTATCTTCTGGTTTTCAGTGAAAATGTTTGGAGAAAAAGACACTGAGAAATTGCATCAAAGATTCCATACTTAAGTTTGGCAAGGAAGAGTGAATGAGAAAGCTTTGGGATCATGCATACAGATGCAGCAGAGTCCCAGACACCATCAGAGTGAACTCTGGACCTCAGACCTGACTTCTCCATCTCCCTCTAAGACCTAGCAAATACTGGGTATTGCTCTTCAGAAAAAGTGGGCATAAAACTTCAGGTACAAATTAAATTGAGTTTTGGTCTTAGGAACTGCACTAGCCCAATAGAAGAGATTTTTTTCAGAAATCATCAGTTGTTTTTTTTTTAATATTTTGATTCATTGAACACAAATGGAGTACAGCAATTATTTTTCTGGTTGTACACAAAGTAGAGTCACCCCATCTGTGCATTCATACATGTACACAGGGCAATGATGTCTGTCACACAGACTGTTATTATTCTTACCCCCCAACCTCAACCCCACCCCTCCCTTCCCTTTATGCTCTCTATCCTTTCTCCATTCTTGCCATCATTCCACCCCACATGATGCATCATCATTCACTTATCAGAGAGACCATTCGGCCTTTGGATTTTGGGGATTGGCTAATCTCACTTAGCATAATAGTCTCAATCATCATCCATTTACCTACAAATGACATAATTTTATTCTTCTTTATGGCTGAGTAATATTCCATTGTGTATATATACCACAGTTTCTTTATCCATTCATCTATTGAAGAGCATCTAGGCTGGTTCCACAATCTAGCTATTGTAAATTGAGCAGCTATGAACATTGATGTGGCTGCATCACTGAGGCAATCTGATTTTAAGTCCTTTGGGTATAGGCCAAGGAGTGGGATAGCTGAGTCAAATGGTGGATCCATTCCAAGTTTTCTAAGGAACCTCCACACTGCTTTCCAGAACGGCTGCACCAACTTGCACTCCCACCAGCAATGTATGAGTGTACCCTTTTCCCCACATCCTCACCAACACCTGTTGTTGCCTGTGTTCTTGATAAAAGACATTCTAATTGGGGTAAGATGAAATCTTAAGGTGGTTTTGATTTGCATTTCTCTTTTAATGAGGGATGATGAAAAATTTTTTCATAAATCTGTTGATTGCTTATAGATCTTCCTCTGTAAAGTGTCTGTTCATTTCCTTGGCCCATTTATTGATTGTTTATTAGTGTTCTTGGTGTAAAGATTTTTGAGCACTTTGTAGATTCTGGAGATTAGTGCTCTATCTGAAGTGTGTGTGGCAAAGATTTTCTCCCACTCTGAAGGCTCTCTCTTCACATTGCTGATTAGAGGAATCCGAATAGGAAAAGAAGAGCTCAAAGTATCCCTATCTGCTGATGACATGATTCTCTATTTAGAAGACCCTAAGAATTCCACCAGAAAACTTCTGGAACTCATAAATGAATTCAGTAAAGTAGCAGGATATAAAATTGATGCTCATAAATCTAAAGCATTTTTATTCATAAGTGATGCATCCTCTGAGAGAGAAATTAGGAAAACTACCACATTCACAATAACCTCAAATAAAATAAAATACTTGGGAATCAATCTAACAAAAGA